>MU226169.1:9413648-9430013 GCA_018584345.1 Thuja plicata
GCTTATATAATATGTAGTTTTACTCATATCTATTTACCTTTGTGTGATCTTTTTCAAGTACCACCTCCATTTCATATATATCCATTTTCAAAATCCATTCATGTTCATATTACTCATAATTGTACAAGTCAAATTGAAGTCAATCTTACTATAAATAACTATAATATTCATTGAAATATAATAATTTTAATATATTTGTACTATTCATATATTGTTTAATATGCAATCTCATATTTTTAAATTATGATATTATTATAAATTATTCTTAAAAAATAAAAGAATTAATTACAAAACCGGTTACTTAAAACAACTAATAAAATTATAATTATCGTAAAAAGTAAATTTTTTAATTTAAATTAAATTAAATTTATTTATATTATTTTAATATATAATTATTGTATTTGAGTTAAAAATTTAAAAAATATAATATTTAACTTATCAAATATTGTTTTTAACTCTTTAATAATAATAACATAATTATATGATTAGAATTATAATTGAGTTTTTTTTTTGACAAATTGATATTAGAGGGGTTAGTGTTTCTAGACTATTGAGTATAGTTCCAAATGTTAGCTAGCTTTGAGAGAAAATGATTTAATGTCAATGTAAATATAAAAAATTATGGAATGTTGCTAAGTATATTTTAAATATAAATTGACACTAATTGACGTGTAAAATATTTTTTATGAGAGGAACATATAAATTAGTTAACCATACTAAAGAAAATATTAGAGACTTTGAATTAAAAATAAATAATAATAAATATATTTATGACAAAGTAATTGCCACTTATCTGAAAATGTTAAGTTGTGTCTTGCGTAAATATTAACTTAAATATAATTTCCTATCGGCTAACCCTTGCACCTCCTTTAGGTGCAAGCGCTAGTGAATATTTATGTTGAGAGTTGCAATGGCAATATGAGTATGGAAGATTGAATAGATCTGTATATTATAATAACATTACAATATTGTAATATAATAATGATTTAATATTGATTAAAATATAATATTTTTTAAAGTGAATAATGAACAAATATGATATCTTTTATATCTTTTATACATTTGTCTATATATAGGTAAGTTAGTTAGTATGTTATATAGATGATGAGGAAATTGTTCTTTGCATGTCAGAAATGATAATCATTTTTATATTATGAATATAACTAAAGAAGTTGCCACAAATTATAGTTAAACATTTGGAACAAGTTTTCTCTTTTATATCCATACGATTTATGGATTGGTATTGGTCTATGTAAAATGATAATTATAATTAGTAATAGAAGGGTGAATTTTAACAATTTCTTATAGACTACTATAATATGCAAGATTTCTAAAAAAGTATATATATAATTATAAAAACTTAATATATTTTTTAAATGTATGATTGAATTGCATCTATCATAATAACCATTAATTTAATAATTAGTGTTGTAAAACTCTTTATAAATTTATAAGATATTCTATCCTTATTTATATTTATATGTATTTTGAATGTTGTATTTATATGTATTTTGAAAGTTGTGTAGTTTAAAAAGAGATATAAGATTGTAAATTATTTTTGGGTGTACATTTGAAACAAAAATGAGTTAAGAGCTAATAACCAAAGTTCAACAATAAAAAGAAAAAAACGTAGATGGCGGAGTTGTTTTGCAATACACAGGTGAAGGGGAAAATGTCAGCGTTTTAGGGAGGTCACTCATGGTGGTGGATGGCTATTGGGGTCCAAGGATGTTGAAGCAGATCAGGGGCCTGTCCTAAATTGCCCATGTGTGTTTCCAAGTAGGCACATGGGTTTCATCACCAGAACAATAGTGTTTTGGGTGTTACTTTACTTCCTTCATCTAAGGCAAAACTTAGTGGATCTCGACATGGAGGGTGAGGAGGAAGTTGCTCATAATGTTTTAGTTTTCTCAAAGCTAGGGTTGATCGAATACTTCAAGGGTCTATGATCGAGTTTGCATGACCTACATATTTGGACATCCGCAACCTGGGAGCCTATTCTTGATGGATGCGTCCATATTTACCTTCGACTAGGGTGTTTTTTATTGTTGTTTTTGAAAATATTCAAGACAGAAACAAAGTTTTGTGTGAACATCTTTGGAGTTGGGAGGACAAGTTTACCCTAATGTTAAAGCCTTGGCATCCAACTTTTTGTCCAACTTCCGAAGTTTTTGATGATCTCACTCTGGATGAGACTTCCTAACCTCCCCTTACATTTTTGGTTTGATTCATACTTTGAGGTGGTTGGAAACTCAATAGGGAGTTTTTTTAATGGTGGATGAAGGATCTTCTAATCCCCTGCATTCTACCTTTGCTTGTATTTTGGTGGAAATGGATGTATCTGAGGGACTTCCTGCATAAATTTTAATTAAAACCTTAAAAGGTTGTTGGGTTGAGCCCTTGGACTATGAAGGGATTCATTTCAAGTGTAGAAGATGTTTTCAAACAAGGCATATGGATATGTAATGCATTAAATATTAGTACATAAGGTGATTTCTTGGTGGAAAGACATTTCTCACCAGCATCAGTGGAGAAGAAGGATGGGAAGCAAAAGGGTTTTTCTCAGGTGTAGGGCTTGGGACGATACTAGTAGTTTGTGATTTGTTATTGAACCTCTCTCTCTCTCTCTCTCTCTCTCTCTCTCTCTCTCTCTCTCTAGGATGGTGGTATCACGGGTTGTTACCACCCTTGGTCAAGGCTTGTTAGAGATATATAGCTTTNTTTGTTATTGACCCTCTCTCTCTCTCTCTCTCTCTCTCTCTCTCTCTCTCTCTCTCTAGGATGGTGGTATCACGGGTTGTTACCACCCTTGGTCAAGGCTTGTTAGAGATATATAGCTTTGATCGGATTACTCTAACCGATGTAATCAAATGGATAAGTAGCCTATCGGCCTTGAACATTTGATCTCTATCCTTTATAGTATACTAATCTGATTATCTGCTATGATTATAGTTACCGCGATTAATCTCTATTGTGCATGATTAATAATTATCAATCATGTATACATATTTAATAATAGTTGTATTATTAAAAATATATACAATCGATTATATTGCTATGATTATTAAACATACTATTGTTGAGTGTAACTATAATATTGTATTGATATGAATTATGAATATCGCAGCAGATATATCGATCATGTATTTGTTAATGATCGTTCAAAACTTGTTAATATTGAACGACATTTGTTATTAAGAAAGACATGTCTCACGTAGAACCATGTCTCTACGCAAGACATATCTCTTGCACTCTTATATATATGAGAGGTCGAACCGATACTTTGCAAAGTACAAATCATTAAGTGCAGAGCAACATAAGTATTTAGCATTCGATAAACTTGTCTCATCGATTTGAGCAACATTAGATCGATATTGCAGCACAGCATATCAATATTAATTCACAACAGATCGATATTATTAAATATATCATTTGAATTGAAACATTGATCTATTAAGGCCATCGAACAGTGTTGAGTTAGATCAATATTAATTATATATTCACATCTTCACAATCAGTTAATAAAAATTTTTAAAAAAATCATCATATAAATATGATCAAACAATAACAAGGCCAAGTTATTTCTCGATTTATATTTTATAATAAAAGAATTAAATTTTCAGCAACCAAAAAGAATGAGGTAAGAACTTTATAAAAAAAATTTCTAATTGAATACTATGAAAATGAAAATATATTTAATTTGTGCATCATTTTTATTAATTAGATCAAAGTTTGTAGTATCTTTTCTATTAAATATTTATTAATTAGAAAGTTTGTAGTATCTTTTCTATTAAATATTTATTAATTAGAAAGTTTGTAGTATGATTTCTATTAAATATTTCTAGATCAAGTTGGATTAAAGTGAAACATCTTTTGAATTTCAATAATGAATATTTGATATGTTAGATGATGAGGGACACAAAAGAATTTTTTCTATTTGCATGTAAAAAAAAGATAAAACATTTTTATATTATGAGAAATAATGTAAAGAAGTTAAGACTAATAGTAGTTTAAATGGAGCAAGTTTACTCCTTTATATTGATAAGATATTAGGTTTTTTATTGGTATATGTAAAATGATAAATAAAATTGTAATAGAATGGTGGATTTTATTAATTGCTTATAGAAAGTTAAATGCCAAGTAAATGGAATTTGAATGCAATTACTCTCATCTAAGTAAAATGGTTATTTCTGACATGGATGCAACTACAACGGTTGTCGATGGGGGATCGCAGGGCATCAACAATGCCCCTGGGTCATTTTGGGGGGCTCCCGCCATTTATGTTCCCTTGAACTCTCGTCCAACATCAAACTCACTCACGACTGTGAAGGCCCAAGCACTGGTTGGGGGTGCATTGGGCATTTCTCTGTCAGGTTATGCTCCTCTCCTTGGTGCTAAGGAGGCTTTGGTGTCTATGGAAGGTATGTTTGGTTCTAGCACTGGTAATGTGGTGATATGGGTGCTTCTGCACCTGGACACTCTTTGCGGCAACTTGGGTCTGTTAAGCCTCTTGTTACTGGGCAAAGTTTTGCTAGAGTTGTGAGATCTGTTGTTGTTGTTCCTCCCAAGGTGAAATCTTAACCTCTGGCTCATGCCAAGACCTTCACTATGGTGGTCTATGGCCTATTCATGGTTGAAAATGTGGAGTACTTCTAATGTTATGGGTTAGTTTTTAGATTTGTTGGTTTCTGGCCTTCTCTACCTAACCTACATCGTTGGGTGATGAATTCCTAGAGAACTTTAGTTTCAAGAAACATTGAGATTTTCCTAGGCTATGCTTAGATAATTTTTATTGTTATCTGTCCTTCCTCTGAGGAACAAGATCTAGTGATGATAAAGTTGTGAGCTTGGGTGAATCTCTCTCTTTTAGCCAAACCCTAGGCAGTCTCCTTCAACCGTCTAACGGAACCTCTCAATGTGTGTCTAGTGTAGGTTTGTCTTCTCAATCTTCCCCTTCACTTATGGGAGAACTCTTGTTTTGAGGTCATCGACAACTCCTTTGGCCATTTTCTAAAGGTGGATGATACCACAACCATCGTGGGTCTCTCCACATTTGCACGCATGTTGGTTGACATTGATATCTCCACACGTCTCCCTAGATATATGGTTCTCGTGGTGGGGGGTAGGCCATGGACCCAATCGATGGATTATGAGGGCCTCCCATTTCGATGTTGTTGGTGTTTCTACTAGTCACCTAGCAATGGATTATTCTCTCTTGCGGTGTAAAGGTGTTACCACTTTGTGGAAGGATGCTAATGATGAACATTTGTTTGTCTGGGATTCTGATTCTTCCTCTAAGGACACATCATAGACCAAGGATGATTCCCTTTGGATGATGCTCTTGTTGTAAATTTAGCCTCTACAACCCCTATGTATCCTACTCCTATTGTTGGTGTGGCCCCCTCTAGTTGTGTGGACCCTTCTTCATCTACTACCCTTGCTTTGCTCCAATCTTTTACTGATAATGTGCAGCCTACTCAGCACTCTACCCTTGTGTTGACAGTTTTCTAATAGGGTTTCACCACTCTCTCCCTTGTGGTGGAGATCCTAATGATAGTATCGCATGGACAGTTGTCTGGCAGCATAGGAAAAATCGTTCTTTAGCCTCTCATTCTCCTCCCCACGATGTTGATAAGTTGTCTACCCACTCTTGAGGTGGGCTACTAACTTTTCTACTAGTGTGTCGTTTAAAGCATATCACTATAACAACTAGCACATTTACTATTAATGTGTTGTTGATCTATATTGATGCCTATAATTAGTGTTTGTATAAGGGATAACACCCTTGTTTTGCTACTATTTTATATATAAAAAAAAACAATTACTTATCGACTAACATAATTTGTAAGCTTTTTGAAAATTTATAGCTATAAAACTTAATGTGTATTTTAAATATATTATTGAGTTATATCTATTATAATAATTATTTCTTTAATAATTAATGTTTTAAAACTTTACAAGAATGTATAAGATATATATTATGATTTTTACTTTTATCTTTATTTATATTTTGTGTTTTGAATGTTGTATAGTTTAGAAAGAGATATAAGATAGTAACTTTTATAATAAATAGATCTTTTTATTTTATTAATTAATTTACAAAATGAATACATATTATTTATTTTCATAAAGTATATAAATGTTAAATAAAGTTTTGAATATAAGTAAAAATAAAATAGTAAGTAGAAGTATTTCATTAAAAATAAATATATATAACTAATGTAGATATATTGAATACATTTATCTAAAATATAATTTTTTTTTAATTATAAGTTATTTTATTTTACATTCGAGTAACTTTATTTATTACATATATAGATACAAATTCTACTCTATCTCTAAAATATAAAATTTCTTTAATTACAAGTTATTTTATTTTACATTCGAGTAACTTTATTAAATACATATATAGACACAAATTCTATTATATTTGTATTGTTTAAACTTGATTTCTATTTATTTTTATATTTTTAGTTTGGTTGATCATTAAATTAATTGCATTCAATATTGTCACCCAATTTGTGTCCATCAAATTTTGAACTATAATTAACAAATTAGCTTGGGGCATGATCCTACCTCATCCCTTAAAATGTCGGAGTAAGAATTGGTGGGCTCATTAAGAACCATTCAAGTTCACTTGCCCAAAGAATTTGTTAATAACTATAAGACAAACAGACTTTGAAGCACACAAACACTTCTAAGTGTCATGATGACCATTTTGCACAAGGACTTTTTTAGAAGTTGTGACAAAGAGATGCCTCAACAACACAAGGTTTATTTTTTGATGTGCTAGCTTTTTTATGATCACTGCCTAGCCCCTTTCCCGATAACCGAAGCTCCTGGTTGTTGTATGTCTTATAAGCTTCCTTCTTTTACAACTATTATCAATGTGGGATTATCATCATCGTTTCGAGACTCACTAAGACTCGTCAAGTCCCGAGCCAAGTGACTCTCTAACACACACCCTCAGACCCCCGCGAAGGGTGCTTCCCTCAAGCTCAATTTGGCGTTGCCCCCACACCCCCATCAAACTACAAGTCTATGCAACTGAAAGGCCAATGATGAATCATGATCATAAAAATCTACATAATAAATATTTTTTGTTGCAAATCTCTACATATTCATAGCTAAAAAAATATTAGTATTCATAGCTAAAAAAATATTATGCCTACTACATCATCTAGGCATATTCATAGGAAGGATGGATGCTCCTTTGAGTGGTGAATCATAGACTACTAGTTTTTGTTTTAATATTTGTTTGCAACATTTGATGTCATGGATTTCATTTTCTATGAATTTTGTATACATTTGACACAATTTATATTTATGTATCTAAGTTACAATTTGTGTTTATACTTATGTGATTGATATATACTTGTGTATAAGATCAAATTCGCTTCTTTTTATTATGTTATTGTCTTTAAAGTTCATTTAATAAAAGGTACATGAAACAACTTTTAAATCCATGAGTTTTTACTTCGAGTCTATGCTGAGATTTTTCGCCGAACTCGAGTCCAAAGTCAGATCAGCTTCACAGAGTCCAAGCCGAGTCCAGAGTCTCAAAACCATGATTGTCATACATCATCAGTTTGGTAACTTCCATTGTACTGATTATTACGAACACCCATCTAGAGTTCGTTGATGTAGAGTTACATAAGTAGTGAGTTCAAATCCATCATTTATAAATTAATTTCAACTATGGGCTCATTTGGGTGTTGGAATACCAAATGTTGGATATGGTCAATTCTGGAAGATACATATCCTAGAAATGATTTTCGAAATATGGCTGGACCCGTTTGGTTCACCCGGAAGATGACTGAGAAGATGCATAAATAATTTTAATTGTTTATTTCTTATTTTTTTGAATATGTGTATGTGTGTATATATACACACATTTGTGCATATATACATATTTACACATATACACATGTGTATATATACACATACACACACACATATATATATATAGACATACATGTATGTGTATATACACACATGTGTGTATATATATACACATATATGTGTGTATACATACATGGACACATACACATACACGTGTGTATATACACATGTATACACATATACACATATGTATGTATATATACACACAAATACACATTTGTGTATATATACACATACGCACATATACACACATTTATGTATATATACACATATACGCACATATACACAGAGATTTACACATCTATCATGTCACGGATCCGCGAGATATTAAATTTGCTTTTGTAAAAATTGGAATTGGAATTCGAAATTCCAATTCCACCTATTTAGGTGGAAGATTGATATGCCCATTTTAGGACAAAATGAGAATTTCGTAATTCCAATTCCATTTTTATTCATGGACCCAAACATGAAATTTGACATTATCCGGAATTAGATAATGCCAATTCCAGTCTAATTCCAGCCCCCAAACGGACCATCTTGTAAACTTGCATATGTGTTCGAATTCGTACCTCTTTATTCTCAGGGAAGTAGGGGGGGAGCATGTGGATTGGCAAATTTGTATTTACAATTAAGCTCTCGGTCATGAGGTCCAAACCCAAATTACAAAACTTAACTTGAATGATATGAGAAGTGAATGGAACAATAAATGCCTTCTAAGCTTCAATAAGAACGGTCTCGCGGACCCAAATGATCTTGTCGGTGGATTTTAAAACTCCTTTCACCTTTATATAGTTTCAATCTATTTCCCTGATCGTACCCTCTATAATATCCTGAAATTTTAGAGATACCACTATATGCCTAAACAGTGCCTACTGCCCATAACTTTTGCATACATCACTATTACACAATTCGTGGGTATCTATGTTGTATGGCGCCATAACTGAACTTTTCCATTAATATCAACAAATTGTCAATGCTTTCTATTAGAATCCAAGTTTTGGCCATTTTTGTCTCCTGTGTGCTAATTAAGCAGTGTCCACTACTAAATATTGGTCCAAATCTTTATAATCCGCTTGCAAAATCAAAAAGTGAACCCATTACGATCATTAATTGCACTTTGTTTTTAAGCTGAAACAAATGCCTGGTGGAAAATATTAAAATGCCATTTCTGGAAGGCATCTCACAAGCTTAACTATAGGTCGATGATATGCTTACTCTTCGAGAAGGCACTCTTTAAGGCAGCATATAAAGTTACAACACTTAAATGTGGTAGCTCTGTGCCAAGGGAGCAGAAACGAAGGTAAAACAATAAAAATAGAAGCTTAGGTTGTCAGTTAATGTGCCAAAGAAAATATTAAAGGTGGCATGGACCTTGATGCATTTGATGACAATTGCGGAATATTTTGACCAGTTGCTTCGAATCCAACTATTTTTTATCTTTATCCCTAGAACTGCTATCGCAAATTCACAGTAGATTGATGAATCGTACATTTGTGGCAAATGAAACTAGATCAGAATTCTTGAATAGGATAAGACAGACAACTTCTCTTCAATTTGAAACTGCTGACACTGAGCACACATAGCGATGAGATACTTTAAAATTTGAAATGCTTTAGGTTTGGGTAGAACCTTGATCATGTCTAGTTTAGAGATCTAATACCTATAACTTCTTTTGAACTTAACTAAATACATCAGCTTTCAATAGAATAATCAGTACCCACATCACATTTACAAAAAAATGTTATATACATGCATTCAAATATTCTCAAAAGCAACATATGAGTCTGTAGGGTTTTGTCAAGGTATGAGTCAAAAGACAAATCATCAAAATCACCCTACAAAATAAATAATAGGCAAATGCCAAAAAAAATTTCAATTGTTACGTTAATCTACATTATAACATCTTCTCATACACAATTAGTTAAAAATGATGCCTCAACGAGGGTGAAATAAACTGTTAACAGCAATAGCAAATGCTACCGTGAAAGTGTATCTCCAGCACAACCTGGCTGTGGTCTTGCTTAGGATCTCACGAGCTGAAACCAATAACACCAATAGCAAACTCCAGTGTGGAAGTAAGTCACTGGAAGAACCTGGCCATGGTCTTGCTTAAGGTCTCAACAGTTCAAATCAATAGCACCAACAGCAGATTCTAGTATGAAAGCATATCTCCAGAACAACCTAGCAGAGGTCTTGCTTAAGATCTCAAGAGCTGCATGTTTTAACTAGCAAGCTGCAGCCTTCCTCTTGGTTTTCGTTTTTTCCATCCCTGAATTTGCATACAACCAATTCTAAAATAAGACAAATAAATATATTAAACCAAAATGTGCTAGACTCAAAGCACAGCACACAACTAGGACAGTGTAGATGTACAGATACTTACAAATACCAAATAATAGACCATAGTAACAGCAGCCAAAACTATGAATGCTATTTGGAAGACGTTATACCTGCCAACACATTAGAATTACAACTAAGACATCTCTCGTCACCTGATAAAAAATAAAAATGAATAATGTTTTTCATTCACAAATGCTCAAAAATACGATGTATTTTCTGTTTTGTATTTCCCAGGAATAATTCACCCAAAGTGCTACTCATATTGGTAGAAATAAAATGGGTGCTTCCTCTCCTGAGGAGAAAAAACAAGGATTAGAAGCCTCCCCCTAAAATTTTTGTAGAGAGAACTTTTATGGTGCCTCCTAGGGAAATCTGGGTAATGTAGGACCAAGTTTCTTATTAAGGAAGGGCAGATGGTAATTTTATTTATTTATTGGCTATCTTTATTTGGGAGTTAAAATGAGCAAGGAAGCGGGGTGGGAAGGTGTTGTTGCATGGATGGTTGCTGCATCTTCTAGGTGTGCAACACCTAATAGTTGAAGGCAACTTAATAGTGGTCACTAATGCTATTAATATGGGAGTATGCCTGAATTGGAAGCTAATCAAATATGCAAACAAAGTGGTGGTGGCTTTGGGTTCTAAGTTTGCTGAGGTTAAATGTAATGTCCCCTTTGTGAAATAGGATTTAAGAATAAATAATAATAATAAAATTAAAATAGATAAATAATAATAAAATATAATTACAAGTTAACTAAGTTAATGGAAGGTAAAGAGATACATAATGAAGAGTTGAGACTCCCTCAACATAAGATATATAAGCGAGGAGAGTTCATTTGAAAGGGTATAGGTAGGAAGGAAGAATCTGGAGAGCGGAGGAATAAAAGAAGAATTATTAATTAATGAAAGAAGGAAAGTGAAGAAAATAAGTGACTCTTTCAAAGGGCAACAATGGTGAAGGGTTGTAGCTCTTTCAAAGGGTTGTACTTGTAATTATGAAGGGTTGTTACTCTTTCAAAGAGGGACAATTATGAAGGGTTGCGAGTCGCGACTCTTGCCAAAAGGCAGACATGGTGAAGAGGTGTGACCTCTCCCTCACATTGGAAGATATAAAGGGAAAGAAGGATCAAATGGAATGGAGGAAAGGAAGGTGGAGGAGATCTAGAGTAGATTTAGAGCAGGAGTATAAGGAGGGATCTGAAATAAGAATTGAGAAGGAAAGAAGAAAATAAGATATGTAGATCTAGAAGAAGAGGATATGCAGATTCAAAATGGGATATGTGCAGACTTGAAAAGCAATGAAGACAGATTTGAAAAGTGAGAGATAGGTGAAGATTAAATAAGAAGTGAAAGGGGTGGCAGTTGTTAAACAGATGTATCTTTTCATAACCAAAGGGTGTGACCCGTTCATAAGGGTATTAACAAATGAAAGGGTGTGACTCCCTATACTCAAAGGAGATATAAAAGAAAAGAAGAAGAGCATTGAAATACAAAAAGAATGCAATATCCTTCAACAGATCGAATTCTCAGTCCCAGGGAGAGTAACTATAAACAGATCTAAACGTAGGGTGTTATTATTAGTCTATTTTTGGTAATGCAGAAATAATGAATAATTTATGTATGTGATTTTATAAGGCATCTTGGTTTGTTTTTAATACACATTAAGACATGAACTTAATCTGACAATAGTCTGTCACAAGGGAATGGGAGAGAGTCTGAAATTAAGGGAGAACCCCTAAGAGCACCCTATTGCAGTAGCAGTTAAGGGAGAAAAGCTATGAGGGCACCCTACTGCATTGTGATTGAGGGAGAACCGCTAAAGGCACCCTATTGCAAGTCCCTTTCCAACTCCTACGTTGGGGAACTATTGATGAATCATAGATAACTCCAACCATAGAAGAATGGAGGACCGTATGGACAGCTATTGTCAGATTAAGTTCAACTATAGATGTGTAGCTGGTCCATTCTCTGGTGGGCAGGTGTCATGTTGCCCAAGGGCCAAAGGAATTACTGCCAGGTCCCAAGACCCTTTTAGAAAGGGCGCTCTTGGAAATATTAGTGTAGCAGAATTTTTGTAGAATCTTCCCCACAGCATTGTGATTCTCATCTTTATTTATTTTAGATTTTATATTTATGTATCTGTATTTTGATTTTTTGTTATGCTTTATGGGCAGAGGCCCCAACAGATACCTCCCAATAATTTATTTTAAAAGAAATATATCACTGTTCAGTATTCCAAACAAAGAAAACATAGCAACCAAGTTTGGAAATCTGGATTTGTATGGGAGGAATGCAAAATCCAAAAATCTCGAACTAAGAAAAAAAAACTGGAAAGTCAAGGTTGAGGATTAACTAGAGTAATTCTGTGTTTCTGAAAATTCTGAATCCAGCGTGATTTGATATTGATGAAAAAATTTAACCCAAGCAGTGGATAAATCAAGAGATTAACATCACGCCACTTAATTGGCAGCCCTATAACTGACTAATTCAAACACACAAAGTTGGAGAGTCATACTTGTAAAGGTACTTGATGCCACGCAAGGATTCCAGAGTGTGACCAAATATTTCCTGAGCAGCAGTTGCTTGTGCATAAACAGCAAAAGCTGTTGCGCAGAATTGAATAACACTGCAAGAAATGTTGGAACTCAAGAAATTATTACTCTCCATTGTTCATTTCTCTGATGACTGCATAGTAAAATGTTTAATATATCAAGAAAAAACTGTACCTGATTGAAGAGAGAAGAATAAGTCCCACATTGAAAAGGAATGAATTCATTAATGTTCCACCCCATCTGAGTCATCCAACAACAACTGTATAAGTATCATTCTAGACAGGAATATAGAATACAGATAGATTTTGTGGGAATCAGACAGCAGGAACAAAGAGATTAACAATACTTCATTGGATGGATCGTTATAAAAACAAGCCTCAAACCAAGAACCATTGCCCCAGCTATTACTGCCAGAAGAAGGTAGAAGCAAAAGAATGCAAATGCCACAGTTCCAAGAAGACCTGTGGAAGATTGCATAAGCAGGATCCATTAGATAAGATGCAAACAGATCAATCTAAAGTAATCTCCATCAACATACAAAATAAAAGCCACTTGTTTACATA
Organism: Thuja plicata; assembly: GCA_018584345.1. Classification (NCBI taxonomy): domain Eukaryota; kingdom Viridiplantae; phylum Streptophyta; class Pinopsida; order Cupressales; family Cupressaceae; genus Thuja; species Thuja plicata. Next base: position 9,427,003 of record MU226169.1, read on the forward strand.
CCCCATACATGATCTAACTTGATGAACACCTCATTAAGGAATGGCGAAATAGGAGGGTTGATCAACAAGTATATCACAATATGAGCAACCCATGCAACAGAAACAACAAACCTGAAAGAGGAGAGCAAACTTATTAACTCACAAATTAAATGGATAATAGCTCGTTATTAAATACAAGTATATAAAGTACAGTCAAATGAGCGAATTCAAATTGATATAATCAAAATGTTCTATTATGAAACCATGAAGTTACAAACATCTAACCAAGTTCCATCCAAGACATCTGTATCCATTGGTGAGAGTATTCAAGTTTTTCCAAGTGCAAATGACATAATATTATCATATAGAGCTTAAAACAGGAGAAATAAACAGAATCAAACTTCCTTCACTGAATTACATTAGCATCCCTCAAATATTAAATGTCAGTTCATTGTTCCACTTATTAATACATTTTCTTTCATAATTTGTACACATCTTCTCAGTGTTGAGTAAGCCTTCATAAGGTGCAAGTAAGTGTTTCATAATAATAACCTTGAAATTACAAAAAATAAAAATTTGTTAGGTTTTTACACATGCCTCATGCGAATATTAAAAAACTTTAACCCAGCATAAAAAAAGATTATCACTTAAGGTCAAGAACAGAGTCAACTAAATTAGCAGATTCAGAGGATAGAAAAATTAGCATGTTCTATTTTTTCTTAACTTCTTACCAGTGCACATACAACAAGCCAAACACCTATAAATAAAACATTATCAGACAACCATGTTCTCTGCAAGCTCTAGAGGAAAGGGTCTTAGCTTCTTCATAATTAAAATGAATGCAATTTGATAGAAATTAGAAAAATTACAATTCACTGATATTGTAGCTAGAAATCAGTCTTTGACCAAGTTTCCAGTAAGCGGGAAGAAGGGGACAAATTTCAAGGACTGAATTTTTTGCAAATTTTGTGACAGAGAGAGGACAGCTATTAAACTATTATATAAAAATTAATATATGAAAAAAAAATAGAAGTAAAAGAAGTTACAGTTTATCATGTATGTAAACAAAAGGAGTAAAAAAATTGAAATTATACAAAGTTGTACTATTGTACAACATTTTGCATCAAAGACAATGAATCTTAATGTTCACTCCCATATTGTAGCTAGAAATCAGTGTTTGACAAAGTTACCAGGAGGCAAGAAGAAGGGGACAAGTTTCAAGGACTGAAATTTTCGCACATTTGTGACAGCAAGAGGACAGCTATTAAACTATTATATAAAACTTAATATATGAAAAAAAATAGAAGTAAAAGAAGTTACAGTATATCATGTATGTAAACAATAGGACGAAAAAATTTGACATTATACAAAGTTATACTGTTGTACAACATTTTGCATCAAAGACAACGAATCTTAATGTCTTCACTCCCATCTTGAGTGGAAATTTTACCATTGACCAAAACTCAGACCATTAATAATTTATTGGATTATCTTCTGCACTATATCCAATGTCTCAATTTTAAGCATCTTGCAAACTATCTGAGAAAATTTTCGAGTTGCTTTTGCAGTTATGTTTTCAACGATGAAAAAAACTATTTGCCATCCATCAACTGAAATGAAAGTGCCAGGTTCCAGCATTATTCATCAAAAGAATTAAACTATATACACAAATGGAACCAATTTTTGAATGGGCTGTTTTATACTGTTACTGTTAGTCAGAAGCTTTAACATGTTCCCAACTAAGGGGCTCACTAGAGAATATAACATGAAAAGAGATCTACAACAAGTTGCAGTGCCAGTGTGTATGTATGAGAAATCCAAGCATCTTCACTAAGATCATCATATTTGCTTTATGATCATTTGACTCTGACCATAGTAGCATTACTTGGAATCAAATTTGAATCAGCAAACCAGAAGTATAAATGGAATTTAATCAAGACCAGCAAGGTCAGAGGGACCATCAAGGTGCATGCACCATGTTTTTTTCCTCGAAGATTTTTTTTTATGTTAAATGACTGTTTTCTACAGTCTGCTGATCACTCACTCTCCATCTTCTCCTCTTCCTCTTTTGGCAATTGCAATAGAACATGGGCTAGCATAATTTTAGTTTTTTCAAGTGGGGTGTCTTGGTGAACTCTCCTTTAAGGTTTGGGGTTATGGTTTTAGACTTATAGTTATTTTTTAACCTTTTACTTTCAAAATTAACATGTTTTTTCTTTGTATAACACACAGAATGTCCTCATGTCCCCAGGACAATCAAGGGACATTTGCAGGTCCCCTGGCTGCCTCAGGACAGTAGGGTGTCCCCAGGCATTCCCCCACAAAGGGGATCATTCCCAAGGATGTCCTTGGATCTACAGTACCATCCCAGGGACCAGACTTCTATTGAAGTGCTACCCAGGGGAGCAATGGGTGACATTTCATCTCCATCCCACTGCTCCTGGACATCCAAAGGCAAAGAAATGGTATAAAAACCCAAGAGACACCTGTTTGCAATTAAGTACCTTACATCTGGACCCCATAGATTAAATCTTCATTGAATAGCATACTAGAAAACTAAGTTGCCAGATCAGAATCAGATGTGCATATAGGTATGTACTGGTATGGCAGAAATTTTGGGGGCAGCTGGATAAGTCTATACAAAAACATATAAAACATTAAAATATATACATATTTGCAGCCTAAAAATAAGAATTAAATTTAAAATACCATATATCACACATATGCTAAACAAAACTATTATAAATATTATACAATATACTAATTTGATTTCACTTTGTAAGAACTAATTGGAGTCAAAGATCATATTGTACCACTTTTGACAAAATATGAAACAGCATATCACATGTTTAAAACACTTGTAAACACTTATGAAATAAGTAGTGCCACTAAGACCTTAGCCCTGAAGAGAGAGATTAACCATATAAGTATGAACAAAGGCGAATCAATCAACTCATACTTTATGAGAATCTCGGCTCTAAGAGATCAACTGTCAACACTTGGGTACAAGATAGAATGTAAGGAATTATCAT
>MU226169.1:9430063-9452661 GCA_018584345.1 Thuja plicata
TGGTCTACCTGACTCCTGGGAGACATTTGTTTCAGGCATCAATGCTAGGTCTAAATTTCCAAAATTTGACCGGCTAAGATCAGATTGTCTTCAAGAAGAATCAAGACTAGCAAAGAAAGGACTCAAGGAAAACTATTGATGAAGATCTTCATGTATTAAATGTAAATTCCCACAAGAAAGAAAAGAAGAAACATTTTAAGAAAAGGAAAAACAATCATGGGAATGGTAAATCCAAGAAAGATATGTCAAAGGTACAATGTTTCAGATGCGATCAGTATGGACACTATGTAGTAAATTGTCCATACAAAAAGCATCAAGCCTCATTTGCCAAGGTAAAGAAGACTAAGGAAGAGCATGAATCCGAGAAGTTTGTATTCTACTTCGCACTTTCAAATCAAGTCTCTACTAAAAGTACCTAGGTCATAGACAGTGGTTCCTTAAGACATGTTACTGGATTTAGAGAACTATTAGATTACATGGTGGAATAAATTGATGAGGAAGTAACTATCGGAGATGACTTTGCACATCCAGTGAAAGGTGTTGGAACTTGCACCATTAAACTAAAGTCGGGCATCTCTATTCAACTCACCGGGGTATTGTTTGTTCCAGGTATCAAAAGAAATTTAGTCTCCATATTTGCACTTGAAGATAATGGATACGGGGTAACCTTCATGGATGGTAAAGCATTGGCATGGGCAAAGAACTCTACTATTAAGAAAGCACAAACCATAGGTAAGAGACAAGGTTATTTGTACGAGCTATGTACAAAACCAAATCTAGCCCTTATCCATGAAATTGCCGACTCTAATGAAATATGGCATAGAAGATTAGGACGCCTAAATTTTAGAGCCCTATCTTCCATGGAAAGATTAGTCACAGGATTACCAAAACTTAAACAATACCACTACGGGGCATGCAAGGGGTGTGCCTTAGGTAAAAACACTAAAGGATCATTTCAGAATAGTTCTAGCAAAACAAATAATGTATTAGAATTAGTCCATTCAGATTTGTGTGGGCTCATGTTTGTCCCTTCATTAGGAGGGTTTCTATATTATGTAATCTTTGTTGATGATTTATCCAGGAAGACCTAGGTCTATTTCCTCAAATGTAAAGAATCTGAGGAGATCCTTAAAAGATTTAAGGAATTCAAGTCCCTTAGTGAAAACTCCTCTGGAAGAAAAATAAAAACCTTCAGAACAGACAACAGGAGGGAATATACATCAGATATGTTTAAAGAATTTTGTAAAGATGTTGGGATTAAGAGGGAGTTCACTGTCCCTTACAATCCACAACAAAATGGGGTTGATGAAAGGAAAAACAAAACCATTGTAGAAGCTGCCAAGGCAATGCTTCTTGATCAAAACATAGAAACTTCTCTTTGGGCAGAAGCCTCTAATACTGCAGTGTACATACAAAACAAATGTCCACACTCTCATATTGATAATAAAACTCCTGAAGAGGTTTTCACCGATACAAAACTAGACATCAGTCACTTAAGGATATTTGGTTGTCCTGTATACATACATGTGCCCAAAGAGAAAAGAACAAAACTAGAACCTTCAGGTAAAAAGGGTATTTTTGTAGGTTACAGTGAAACCTCAAAAGCTTACCGAGTATATGTGCTTAGTCAGAAACAAATTGAACTAAGCAGAGATGTAATTTTTGAGGAGGATATAGCATTCACAAGAGCTAGAAACTTCGTTGAGCCAGAAATCCAAACTTCTCCCATAGAACCAGAAAAGGAAACTGCTCCTGAGATTCAGAGGGAGTATCCTGAGGAAGAAGAAAATGAAGAACCAAGCACATCCTTGAAAAATCCTAAGAGACCTCTCTGGGCAACTAAAATAATAGAAGCAAAGTCCTACGGAGCTCCTTCAGGAACTTTTAGAGAGAGAAAAAGACCCACGAGATTATCTAGTTACGTAGCCCTAATGAGTGAGCTCTCAAAGTCAGAACCTGCAAATGTTTCAGAAGCTCTTCAACAGCAAGTATGAAAAGATGCCATGGCAGAGGAATATCAGTCCATCCTGAAGAATGATGTATGGGATATTATATCTAGACCTAAAGAGAAATCAGTGGTCTCCTCCAAATGGTTGTTCAAGATTAAGCATGTTGCAGATAGCAGTATAGAAAAGTACAAAGCAAGGTTCGTAGCCAGAGGTTTCTCACAAAAAGAAGGAATTGACTATAAAGAAACTTTTGCTCAAGTTGCCCGATATACTTCAATTAGAGTTGTTCTAGCCATTGCAGCTGCCAAAGGATGGAAAGTACATCAGATGGATGTTAAGACCGCATTCTTAAATGGAACTATTGAAGAAGAGGTCTACATAGAGCAACTTGAAGGATTTGAGATCCATAATTCAAGAACACATGTTTGTAAATTAAAGAAAGCCCTTTACGGACTTCAGCAGGCTCCCAGAGCCTGGTATGAGAGAATTGACAGTTACCTCGTGAGATTAGGATTCTCCAAAAAAGATGCAGACCCAAATCTCTACTTCAAGCAAAGGTGGTATGTTAATATTAATATTATATGTTGATAATCTGTTGATTACAGAAGAGAATCACCTCATAAATCAGTGCAAGAAGGAACTAGCCTCAGAATTTGACATGGACTTAGGACTATTGCACTACTTCCTTGGCTTAGAAGTCTCGCAGAAATCAGATAGCATTATTCTAAACCAAGGAAAGTACACCATTGATATATTGAAGAGATTTGGCATGATGAATTGCAGACCGATGTCATCACCCATGGAGACTAATCTTCACAAGTTGAAGGAAGCAACAACAGATTCTTAGTCAATTGATCCCACTCTCTACAGACAGATGATTGGATCATTGATGTACTTCGTCAACACTAGACTAGATATCTGTTATGCAGTGAATGCTTTGAGCCAATTCATGTGTGATCCTAAGGAAATACATCTTGTGGTTGTGAAGCATATAATGAGGTACCTTCAAGGTACTCTAAATTATGGACTCAAATATGAAAAGGTTGCCTTAGATCTTCATGGATTCACCGACTCAGATTGGGCTGGAAGTGTGACCGATCAAAAGAGCACCTCAGGGTGTTGCTTTAGTTTAGGATCAGCTATGATATCATGGATTAGCAGAAAACAGTCGTCAGTAGCACAAAGCTCTACAGAGGCCGAATATATCGCAGCATCAATGGCTACTAGAGAAGCAATATGGCCCAGAAAACTAATTGTAGGATTATTCGGCGAACCACTAAAATCGACTATCATCCACTGTGATAACTAGAGTTGCATCAAGCTATCAGTGAATCAAGTATTTCATGACAAATCTAAGCATATAGAGATTCCTTACCACTATGTTAAAGACATGGTAGAAAGGAATGTGATCTAGTTGGAATATATCAATACAGGAGATCAAACAGCAGATATCCTTACCAAACCACTCCCTAAGGTGAAAGTTGATCACTTCAGGAAAAATCTTGGTATGGTTGAAATATAAAATTTTGATTTGTACTAATATAATAAAGATGTTTAATGTGTAAACTCCTTTTGTCATATGTGTGACTTTATGACTTTATGGGCCCACCCATCCTGTGTGCATTTCTAAAAGGTGACGACTTTTTAGTTAATGAACACTTGTATTTAACATTATAAGGTGACGATCTTGTAATGTTGATATCATGTTGACTTGATATCATGTTGATTCATGGATGTGCCATGATTCATTATGGTAGACATTATGTGATGTAATGTCAGTACACATACCTAATAGGGGTATATAAGGAGAATGTAATGTTCTCGAGCATATTATATCCTTCATATCACAAGTTAGGTGATATGTAAAACTTGGTATCATGTGTTAGGTGATTCCTCATATCACATGTTAGGTGATATGTAAAACTTGGTATCACGTGTTAGGTGATTCCTCATATCAAGAGTTAGGTGATATGTAAAACTTGGTATCACGTGTTAGGTGATTACTCATATCACATGTTAGGTGATATGTAAAACTTGATATCACATGTTAGGTGATTCCTCATATCACATGCTAGGTGATATGTAAATTTGTGTATCAAACATAATATCTATATTCACAAGGAAGGTGATATATATACATATATCATTATGAGAAATGTGATGCACTATAAATATTGATATTATTTTCATTACACTTTATGTTCCCTAGCTAAGAGGGAGTGTTAAAATATGATAGCATCGATAAGATAAATATATATAAATGAGAATACATTATACATACATGCATATATATTAACGTACATATAATAATATTGATTATTATTATACATACATTAATATATATCTATGTTACCCCAGATTTCCGGGACGTGGGGACGGGGAAACGAGTTTCCGGGACGGATTTTTTTTTCTCGGAGCAGGGGACAGCAGGGGACGGCAGTGGGAACAGCTATATAAAAAATAGAGAAAATTTTAAATATTCATACAAAAACATGGATAACACATGCTTATATAAATTATAGAACCTTAACATATAATGTTTGTGTATAATAGTTTAACTTTAGAGTTCACATGAGAGTGGAAATCAAACAAATTGTCAAAACTGAAACATTAATTTTATAGGACAGCCAAGGGAAAGGTTTCCGGAAGTTTCCGAGTTTCCGGGACGTCCCGGAAACGGGGACAGGTTAATTTTTGCCGGAAATGCGTCCCCAGGTAACATAGATATATATCCATATATATATTCATTCATAATGATAAATATTCTCATCATCATATAACTATCAATTATCATAAGTAATGAATCTATGAATATCGATTATCAATAACTATCGATTGTCATAAGTCATGAATCGATGAATATCGATTGACAAACAATATGTATTGTTAACAGCTGATTAGTATCGGTTTAATATATACCGAAATACTATCGGTTTACACTGCTGTGTAATACCGATAGTATTATCGGTACATATGTTATCGGTACATATGTTGATTTGTATAGATTCTACCTCATCTAAAGAGACTAAGGCAAGCAATGCAACAAAAGCCTTCAAGTTTGCACACTCAAGGGTTACATCTGAATTCCTTGTCACCCCGTCCTTGTAATCAGCTTTCCTATGTGACAAGAGACACAGGTTGCAATGACATAGACCAACTCCTCTACTTTTTTTAAGCCAGCTCATTGATACTATCCAAGTGGATAAAGGAGTGCATTCTCTAATTTCCTTTAGTCAAAAGAAGACTATATTATTGGTTCTCATTATAAATATTACATATGAAAAAAAAAATTATATTAAATCATGATCAGATTTGAAATATTCAAAACATGACACGTTTTTTCCAAATGTGTACCATTTAGAATTAGATCCAATGCTATTTATTAAAATTATCTTTCTTTTTAATATTGTTTTTTTAGATTTTGTTATTTACCAAATATTGATTATAAAATTGTATACTTGGTTTGACATTTATTTATTCATAAATGAAAATCCTAACAGAAACAGGAAATGGAGTTGAAAGTAAATCTATTGGAAACTTTATTGTTTTAGTCCCTCTTCCTCTCAATGGATGTTTTATCTTTTCTGAATACTGATCATATTGATCCAATTCACCAGTCTGTGATATAGCATAAGACTTTTATTTCTCAATGCAAGGATTTGCATCAGTTTATTATAGTGATATCCTTAGCACAAAACAATCAAATGTCCTTGTGTCATATGATATGGTGCTTTCCTCAACCGAGTAAAACATGGGTTGTGTAGAGCTAGCAAATGTCTGACCTTCACAGTGCTCATATGGCAGAGCCTACTAGGCCTAAGCATCCCAAGACCCTGCAAGTATGGCAGTGGACCCAAGGTGCCTGGGCAGGACCTTGGGTTTGACATATCCACAGGGGACATATTTGCAGGGAACCCAAGGTGCCCAAGCAGGACCCTAGGGACATACCCACAAGGAGCCCAAGGTGCTCGAGTAGGACCCTGGGTTCAACATGCCCACGGGGAACTCATGGTGCCCAAGAAAGGCCCTAGGAAAACCCAAGTTCCTCTTAGCCTTATACCCAAACCCAAACTTATGCCAAGAAATAGATGTCCAAGTCTACTGAACCCAGTAACATATCTACAGTGTCAATTTGCTCCACATTAAAGTGAGATTTCCACTAAAGAACTCTCTAATTTTCATTGCAAACCAGACATTTTCTCACCTAAAAGCTAGATGTAAACCTCAAATATTCTAATAAGAGATAGATTTTGACAAAAGTTTTATAAGATGGCTTGAGCTTAACCATTCCTGCTGGATTGTCTTAGTCCAGATTTTCCCAACTCCTTATTTCTTCACTTTAATGAGCATGGTAATCAAAGCACGTAAAAGAGATGCTTTCATAGTCTATTGGCTGCTCCGTGTAAAACATCTGCTAGCTCCAAGTATATACCACACAAGTCCTTCCATTTGTTGCAACCCACTCTCTGAACAGTTTTTGAGTAAGGCAAAAACTACATGAATCAGCGGGGAAGACTTTTCTCCATAAACTAGCATGATGAAGCTTGACATCTACAACAGACATTCTATAATTTTTTATTTTCATCCAATTCTGTTGGCAGCTATTCTTAGCTCTAAAACATCTTTCCCTATTTTCTTGAAGCTTGCTACAGAAATGCAACTGATTCATCCACATAGGGGGCACTCATATATTCTGATACAATATTATTATGTTCAGTCACCCTCATTTCTGTTGGCAGACGCTACTAAATTGTCCTACACTTACTAGAGCACTGTGAATGTGAATTTCACTTTTGTCAGGCACCCTGCTGTATATTTTAAATTTTTTGCCTTCAAAATATTTTACTTGCATCATAGAAGATACTACTAAAAAATTTGCATGGGACAGTTTAGAACTAGCTTCTATTGTGAGCAAATTTGTTCACTCTATTTTTTTATTCCAGCCATTTAGCTTCCATGTTATATGACATTTATTTTTCACTTGTATTGCTATTTCTGTATCTATCCGTTTGTAAAAGTTAATTGGAAGGTAGTAGGATGCACAGAAAAAACAGGTACAATAAATTAAACTCAAACATTTAATATTAAAAGTATCCAAGCTCAAACAAATGCTAAAATAGTAAAATAGTAAATACATGGCCTATAAATAAATCTTCACTAAAATGTCAATTACTATGTTCATTTAACACATTGATATATGGATAAACAAGTAATAAAACTCTTCCAGAATTGAGTAGACTATTGCATAAATACATCAATATTATGATTATCAACAACAAAATAAACAATCTTTTGAAACTTTTACCCAATAATTCCAAGTATCAGTCTTCCTATATAGGTAAGGACAGTTAAGGCCCAGGATACCTCTGCCTGGAGAAGCAAGAAAAATAACAATCTCAGTGATATATACTTATACACTATTTTCAAAGAACCAGTAATCCCAGGACAAATGAAGTACAAATAAAGCATGAAATATATACTTTTGTCAGTTACCTTTTCACCCTGAGGATAAATCTCCTCTAAACCTTTAACATCTTCTTCTAAAAAAAGAAGCTCCTGGAAATTTTAATAAGTATTAGCATGAAACCAAACAATTGAACCTAGAAAACAACATACCAGAGCTTAAAGGCAATAGAAACGCACCCCCCGGAATATAATTTTGAGGGGCCTTTCTAATTTCAGTCATCAAATATTAGAAGTAGAAGAGAATTAAGTGGAACACAAATTCATCAAATACTATATGGTGCGTAGTAAAAATATTAAAAATACAGGGAAGATGCTAATCTGAACATGGAAAATAATATAAAAGAGAAAATCACCATCATGCTCACATATTGGATGGCAGAATACATAGTGTATCAATCCTATATGATGACATTGGAAATATGTTGTACCTTTCCTGCCCATTCAATATTTACCTGTGTAGCTTAAGTTCTTTGTATAATATGATATAATGCTGACCTATGAATATTTTTAGCCTTTAAGAGCATCATTCTTACTAGAATTAAGTGTTGTTAGAAAATTCCAGTGTTACCCGGACACGCGTTTCCATCCAAAATGCACAGTTTCGGGGGTGGGGGGATGACCGGAAACGTTTCCAAGCCGTCCCCGATGAAGCAAAATTTTCGGAAACCGTCCCGGAAACTCGGGGACGGTCAACAGAAGTTTCGGAAACCTTTGAACGTTCCCGGGAAGGCTGGGGATGGCCAAGCCACCCCCTAACCGTCCCGGAGACTGCTGGCTATTTCCTGCTGCAGGAGTGAAAAAGTAAGATAATTTTATATAATATTTACAAATTTTTTATCTTGTGTGGGCCCCACACCTCAAGGCAACCCTAAATATTAAAATATGTTATTACTAATATCAAATCTTAAGCATATGATCGAAAAATATCAAATCATGTATTCCTTGCAAGTTGCATATAGATTGGCCCGAGTGAACAGAGTTATGCCCGAGTGAATAATCATTTGCTCTTGCTGCTATTAGAATGTGAACAGAGTTATCTGTGAATTCTAGAAGTCTTTGGTGAAAATCTGCAGATTGAGAGTGCAAATCTGAGCAATATTTAGTATTCTCAGACCAAATCTTAGGGGCAGCAACATACTATCTTTGTTTTCAATTTGACTTTGAAATTCGAGATTTTGGGTCTTCTGACATTATATGATACATTGATGCAATGATAACTGAATCTTGATATATGATATGATACTTTAAGTCTTTAACTTCTCATTTTGTTGAATCTTGCAGCCTTTGCGCATTTTGATATATGATATGATACTTTTCATTGTTTCAATGAATTATATCTATGAATGTATGAAATTGAAATTTGAACTCTCATTTGATTCATTTGATGCTATCTTGTGTTCTTATTCTATGATGGTTTGATTTGATTCATTTGATGCTATGTTCTATGATAATTAGATGAATGATCATTGATTTTAGATTTATAAATGTTATTATATTGCTATGATAGATGTTACAATGTTATATAATTCATCAATATAATTGAAATTTCAGATTTTCCTATATATATATATATATATAGCAGTCCCCTGCTCCAGGAAAAAAGAGAATCCCAGAAACCCGTTTCCCTGTCCCCCCCATCCGGAAATTCGGGGTAACATAGGAAAATTCCTAATCAAGCTTAGTATAAACAATATGAGCACTAACTGTTTCCCTTGTCAATGCTGTTTATCTATGTTACATTACGTCAACATCATAATGTAAACATAGGTTTGGGCATCTCACAGATGTAATTACTGAATAGTTCCTCATGTTCAATTCTGGATAACCAAAAAGGTGGTACTCCAACCATTAAAAAGTAATTCAATTCTTGAGCTACTGTCTCTTAGAAAAAAGCATGTCAATCTGATGATAAGCCATTAAGTTTCTTTTGTTAATCTCATCGTCCTATTTATTTGAAACACCCATCTGTTGATGAGTTGTCCTGTACCATGCTTTAATTTGGAATAATTGTTAGCAGTCCAATAGAACATGTGCATGCATCTTGAGTTTTCAATGAAAATTGAAGATTGAACTCTTCAGATTGTAAAGGGATTCCAACCACATGTAATAAGGCCAAATGCACTTTCAGTTCATGAGCACATACAACAATAAAAACTCAACTACAAAAGATATCGAGCCCTATGAATATGATTCATAAATATTAAATTCAATGACAAATCCATCTTAATATAACCAACTAAACTAGAAGCGCCTATAACAATCATATATCACTAGTGCAAACTAATATCAATAAAAAACACCTTCCATTGGCAAAAGCCCCACAAGTTATGAAAAATCATAATCTAAAGCACAACAAATAGCTAATATAGTTTAAAAGAGCTTTTGTGAACTTGCAACAAGAGAGGGAATTGTTGAAGATTTTTGAATGGCTTTTCCCACTCGGCTTTATAGAAACCCTAAGGCAGTTGATGGTACTGTAGTATCATAGCCTAATCTAAAGCATGTGCCAAATGCTGTGTGGTCCACTCACCGGTCAGACACCCAATTCAAGGCAGTTAATTCCAGCAGCCAAAATGTATACACTTCCATCCATAGGCTAAAACAAGCATTTAGAAACAAGGATTTGCACTTTTCTTCTTGACCTCAAACAATCAACAGGCCCTCAATGAAGCCATGGGTTACAATCTTCTTAATCTCACATCACATGGCAATAGGCCTTTACAACAGCCTTACAAAACACTATGTCCTCTAGCCTCTCAATCCTCAGTTAAGGAATAACACCTGCCATTGTTTTTCTGTTCACTCCTAGCTTCTTTACTCATGTTTGTGTTTACAACAATATCAGTCCCAAATATGGACAAGTTACAACCAGTCTAAAAATAGGCTTAGACCAGAAAAGCGTGCAGTCAGTCAACTACCAATCAGAAGGGTAGGTGCAGCACCTGACTGGTAAGCGCCAGCAACCAGCTATCTTATAGCTGTCGACAGCCACCTAGGTCCTATACTATGAATAGCGCCCAGAATGACAGTGTGGAATTTAAAACCCCACACACATCATTAGGTGACTGTCATCAATTAATGATTGTCCATGACCATACTAGAAAATGCCAATCTTAAATTTGGTAATGTTCTAACTGCTGCAGGTAATATGCAGCATCCACCTGGATATTGTAGACAGAAACTATGCTTCCTATTTCCTAAAGCTTCTGTAATACTCTCACAGATATAATTAAAATGCAGTAATCCACCATCGATCCACCATCGACAATCAGACCCTGGTTTCCATTAGTGCGTCCAACTTTCCTTTTCAAGTGACTAATTGTTATCAGAATTTTCAATAAGAATATAGGACTCCTAGTGAAGCAGGTACAGGATTCTGTTCACCTTCCAAGGGAGACGAGACCTGAGAAACACAGACCAATAATTAGAATAGAAGCCAAAAAATTAAACTGCCATTTTTTTGGATGAGCAGGATAATGTGTTGGTTCACAATCACATGCTCCTACATCATTGTGAATCACATTATCTTAAAAAGGTGCAGAAGTGTTTGATTCTGCAGTTCAGGATCCCTTATTTCCTGCAAAGGCCAAACCTGCAGCTCCTGTTACCCTATGTAAGAATGTGATGGATTTGGCTAAAAAAAATTGATCATCCTTGGCTGTGATGGAAGAAAATGTTAAAAGAAATGTTTCTTTTGGTACAAACCCTCTTCTGGTGAGTGGCAGGATCTGGGTCATGAAGAGGTGGTCAACCCGAATGACAATACATCTTATGCAGAAAATATTAAAAGTCACAAATTGCATAGGAAGATGGATATTATGCCCTATTATGGCAACATCTGGTTATATCTCTAGGGCAAGATGTTTTATCTGAAGAAGAAAGGCATTCCAAGGATGGTCTGATTTAAAAGCCTAACTCTTTTTGGCTAAGTTTAGTTGACTTGCATGCGTGGATTTATAACTCTTGGAAATTGCATCTGAAAGGAGCAGGTGAAATTTTTCCTAGTGCCCAAGATTTCTGTGGAAGAGAAATATTTCATATTAGGTAAAGGTCCATGCTTTTGGGATAGCCATGCGCTGCTTATAAAGCCTTGATATCTAGACTTTAAACCTACTAAGGAGAATTTTAGTAATGTCTATATGGGTTTGGTTGCCCTATCTGCACTCGCAGTTCTGGATTGACTCATGGTTAGAAAGTGTAGGGAATGTTCTGGATCAAGTTATTTCTATTGATCCAGCAACAGATGGTTGTAGTCATCATATGGCCTCTAGAATACAAGTGGAAATAGATATATCATAAGGGCGGCCAGATGAGGTTTCATTGCAGGTGAACAAAACGATTTATAAGCAAATCTTAGACAATGAGAACATTCCATTTCACTGCCATCAATGTTTTGAGGTGGGTCATATAGCATAATAGCAGTGACTTGCAATGCTGTTCAATCTTCTCCTAAGAATTCGACTTGGTGGAAAGGAGCATGTACCGGACATTAGTCCTGATCCAGAATCTTTTGGTGATTCAGTGAGCTCCTCTCTGAAATACCATTTTAACTGGTCTGTAAATCATATCTCTATGGTCCAAAACAAGGTAAAGTTGGATTTGGTAAAAGCTCCTGATAGAAAGGATTCACCAAATACCTCAGCAGGACAGCAGGTTGTGGATGCGGTATCTTCTGAAGAGGTTCGCTTGGCTACCATCCAATACACCGCTACAATCCAGTTGATCCTTGGATTGGGAGATAATATCCGAATTGATTCAATATGATGTTATCTAATATTCAGAGGACTTCATCCAAAGCTATTGCGGCTCACATTCCTATTCTACACCTGTTCAAAGTGAATAACCATATTTCACTAACACAGATCCTCCGCCAGAACAGCTAATATAACCTATGTAGTACATATCACAATGTAAATATAACTAAAACCAACCAACCTTAACATAACCAAGAAGACAATGAATGAATTTAGCACTATTTATATATATATGCTGTATGCAATAAGCAAAACAAGAGAAAAACTCCTTTTAAATGAAACTTTTGGTCTCAACGTTTGGTCCTTAATATTATCATAGGGAATTATGTGACCAATCCACAAAACGGGGTGATTAGTACAAACTACATGGAATCATTGAAAGCCTCTGTAGGGAAATTTCCCTGCTCCATGGTGTCTTGAGATTGCCAATATAACAAAACAAAAAATCCCAACTTGAATGGATGATCAAGATTGTGGGAGCAATGCTCACCCATATGGAGTTATTTGGAGTATGACTCTCTCCTTGTGGAAACCTACAACAGGATTGCTATTTCAATAGCCTTATAAATTGTTTGGCAAGACATATATATATCGTGTATGGCATAAGCCAAAGAAATCAACAAACTCCCACTTCAAGTGAAACTTAGGGTCTCAAAGATTGATCCAAGGGTTTATCACAGAGAATTTTGTCACCAGTCCACAGGTGATTGCTTAGGACCTCTGTGATAGTACTTGAAAATCTTTGTAGGGAAATATCCCTGCTCCAAAGGGTCTTGATCTTGCCAATTTAACAAAATTTAAATCCATGTAATTATAAATCTCAGTAGATTAAAAACAATATGTTAACAATCTAACCTTGAATAGAATATTGAGATTGTGCAAACAATACACCTCAAATAAGAGTTATTTCATGCATCTTTGTTGATCAAAAACATTACAGTTAAATAAATAAAGGCAATTTTCCCAGTCAGTCCCAAGAGAGACACTAATTTGGAGTATGAGATCTCCTGGTTGAATCCTACAATAGGATTGTTTTTACATTTACCCTACTTTTCACTCGGCGAGGCCTTCACACCACACAATCAGATTCAGACCTGTGCCTCTATGGAAAACAAATGCATTCACCATCAGGCCCAGTCAGGCTTTTCATCTCTATCCCTGCTACCAGAATTGATGATTAATCAAGATTTTTGTGAGGGGCCAGATAACAGTGAGCTTTCCCAACATGTACAAAAGAACTTAAAGTGTATAAAATCTAAAGTTTCATTTTATGATATGTGGGACCTGCTATCTCAGGTTGTTGTCATCTAAAAGATTATTGTCTCTGCCCAGTGGAAGACAAGAAAAGCCCAAAACAACAGTTAAAAAACAAATGCGAACAAGATTTCCCTATAAATTTGAGAGAGGCAGTTATTATGATATAGTTTTTTTATTGGTATTCCCCATTTTTACCTTGAAATGGCAGTGGTGTGGATTGACATTTTTTGTGGAAATGTTGGATTAGAAAGAATGGTCAGGTCAAATATCAACCCAAGAATGGAAATGTTGGATTAGAATTTCGAATAAATGGATTGACATTTTTTGCCTCACTGATAAATGCCTCGGGAAAATGAATCAACTTCTTCCCCATGTTAAAAAAAATGATAGAATTATATGAGACATAGCTATACATATTCTTGGAAATTTAAACTTCACTAAAAGCTTGAAATCCCCCTATTTTTCAAGACAGAAATTGCATATGGAGCACTAAAACTTTAAGAAGCCCATAGTTTCCCAGGATCATTGAAACAAGAAACAACTTTTGCAAAATAAAATACCATCTCATCTCTCCAATCAAGTTAATGTGAGACAGCTTCTCCATAGCACAAGCAGAAAATATAATAGTCAGAATAAATCTTTCAAAATATATATGCATGTAATAAACTTCCTCTAGCATCACTGACTTCAAAGGCTGAGCATGCATTTGCATTTTTTCACCACAAATATTGATGAAATTAATGCACTCATTCACAAACTAAGATTTGCTAAAATAAAAAACACAATAATATCAAAGTATTGCATTAACAAAAAGCTCTTTGTGGAATTCCATTTCTATGCGACTTTTTGCGCTGTTACATTTGTCTTCTTTTAAATGCGGGCAACTTTTAGAGGCTAGTCACTATCCAGTATCCAGATATGGACCCAAACAAGCGCAAAAGAATATAGCACAAAGAATGTTTAAGGTGAACCCTATGGATAGTCATTGCACATTCTAGCCAATTCCTAGAGCTTGTCAACCCCTTCACTTTGGGGTCACATACAATATTACTATTAACTATAGTCCACTTTAATCAAAATAAAAGCAACACAAAAGTTGAATAGAAAACTGGGGTTAAAAATATAAATATTACTTTCTCAACTGCCTTAACATTCTTTCGCCATTTCCTTCCTTTGCTACCACTTCTCTCTTCTCTTTGAAGTGCTGCAGCTGCTTCTTTTATATCTCTTGCCCGCTTCCCTAATTCAGTCGCCTCCTACAAAAAGAAAATTACATTATACTCTTGCTATATTGTGGTTATAATCTCTCATCGTTAGCTGTAAAATTAAAAATTAAAAATCACCAATTGAATAGGCTGATAGGGACCTGTGATCCAAAGTTCAAACCTACCTTGATATATTGTGCACGAGTAATAACAGCTTTAGGTCGGCGAAGGAAAGAAAATATAAGACCCAAAGGCAAACAAGCAATTCCTACTCCACCAAATATCTATACAATAAGCATGCAAACATCAACTTAGTAATTGATCTCACCAAATTTATTTGATCATACAAAAAATAAACAAACCACAAATAACTAATATGCATAAAATCTATCTGAAATAAAAGCAATGTTGCTGAACAAAAAAATTATTCTATACCAAAATTATATGTGTATATATATATATATATATATATAGAGAGAGAGAGAGAGACAAACAGAGAGAGAGAGAGTAATCCCATCTCGCGAGCATATATACAAGAGGGAAACTTTTGAAAAACTTTTTATCTTGTAACATAGTTCCTTGAAGGGTATTTGGTTTTTCTCCTTCGAAAGTAGAACATGAGAGGAAATATAACGATGCAAAAACTAAAAAGCCATTTCAAAAGTTCATCTTGTAATAAGGAAACTATAGCTGAGAATGAAAAGATTTGAAACTGAATCAACATTTTCTTCATTCTGTCGCTGTGGATTAAAAATTTCCACTGACCAGAATAATCTTATAAATTTGTTCCAAAGCAAAGACCATCAATTTTAACAAACAAATGATACAAAACCATACATTGCTTGTCTGATCTTTATTACTAAGATTTATCAAATAAAAAATTAGTGGCTTGCAGTCAGAAATCACAGTGTTTGTGTAATTGGGACATTTACGCCCATACACGTGTTAAAATGATGTTACACAAGTGCTAAAGATAAGAAATTAAAATCCATGACAAAGTGATTCCACAATTAGCTCTAATCAATACATGACAGACAAAGAATGAACATATAAATGAAAACAAAACATACTGAAAATAGTACAGATCCAACAATTGTAGCAAGAGCTACAACATATTCCGGAAAAGTTGTCTGCATGGTCCAAGTAGTCTCTGATGATGAACTAGCTGTGTAAGCAGCACACTGCATGAACCAAAGAACAATTCAAATCACCACAAACAAAATTGAAAAAAGCAATAAAAATCCGAAAAAAATTTAGGAAACTCAAACTTATGATAAAATTGAAGGCCTGATTTGTGTCTAAGTTTGTAATTGTAAATGAACAAAAAAGCATTACATGCATACAGAAACTTAAATTCCTTCATTCAACTTATCTTCAACAAGAAACTTGGGCTTAGGACACACTTAAATTTAAGTGACTCATCACTGATTGGATAGTTTGAGAAACTAATACCTGTAAAGTATTGCCATTTGTTCCTTGTATACAAGGACGGTTTCTTGAAAGATCAGACCAACTGCTCGGAAATGAATTTGTTGCGGATGAAAGATGCCGTACAGTGAAATCAACTTTACCAACAAGACCTGGGTTCATAAATCGTGAAACCTAAAGTAAGAATGCATAAACACATAAAACTAATTCAAAATTCAAACCAATAATAATAAAAATAAATGAATATGCAAACTGACATCTTCAGCTATTAAACCACATGCATTTGCAAACATAGAGATACTGAATCATGAATCATGAAAGGAAAGAATAGGACTGATATGTATATCCATGATAATATTCCATTAGTGAATAAATTTGTGTTTACCAAAATATATAGAAAACAATAGAAACAATGCATAAACTAAGATTCCTATTCTATCCCTAGTTGCACCTTAGATTGAGCTATGGTAAGTAAACAAGTGATGAAAGGGCACAAACTTCTCACCAAAACAAACCTTGTTGACCATGCAATGTGCTCAGGATGGTTGATTGCAGTTATAAGGAGTTGCAGATTGCTCATTTCATCAGCATAACTTTGCTTTGCATCCAATTCCTATGCTTAGAAATGAAATGGTTGACTTAAAGATTTTGGATGTGGATGATGAATGGATAGGATTTGATCTTGTGCAATGGAGTTTGGGGTTGACCCGTTTGCAAGAGAGGATGAGAAACTTAGAAGTGGCATCTTCTAAATGGTGCACGTGATTAGACCAAAGATTGGAAGCAATGAAAGGTGGAAATTTTCTAAATTTTGATGGAGAGTGAGGATTGAAAAAAGGTCATTTTAGAGCTTTGTGTATTTGGAGCCTTGTGCAAGATTGACTTTGTTTATTTTAAACAAAGTGGAAAAGGAATGTAAAAATGAATCATAATTAATAAGTTGCCTGGACCTGATTTGTTTATTCAACAAATGTTAAACAGGATTTTTGGATAAATTTTTTAATTCTTATGTAATTATTTAATATATGGGAGAATTTTGGGGGAATGATTTATTTAATTATATAAATGTAATTTTATTCAATTAAGATGGGAAAAATAGGAAAAAAGGCTAAACTTGTTGAATTAACTAAAAAAATAAAGGTAATTAATTTGATAAATGTTGAATAAGTGGTTAAATTTCTTAATTAAAAAATCAGGATTTATTTGATAAATAAGAGTATTTATTTAATTAAAATTGGAAGTACGAATGCAAGCTGGTCCAGTGTGATGATGGCAAAAGTGCAGGAATGCATTTTAGGTATCTACCAAAATAATATAATTTGTATGCACATACAAATTTTAGATGAATAGTTCCTTAGGCAATCCAAAAGGGATTCTCCAGCTAACAGATAATTAGCAATATGCATTTATATTAGTTCAACAAAGAACACAGTTTAAAACTCTGTAGTGGTAAAGACCAGATTGATACACAAGGTGATAAGAAGATTCCAAAGAAATATTCCACCATGTGCTCACTCGATTACCTGGGACCCATGAAGTCTACTAAGTAATTTTACATGACAATATTGCAATACCATTTAGAGTTGAAGATAGAACAGCCAACAAGTTCAGAGTCCTGAAAGACCATTTTTCATCTGCTTCCATACGAATGCAAACCCTTTCATATGAGGCTAAACTATCAATAGCTTAAAAATTATCTTCCAACGACACCAAGCCCATATCAAAATGTCTGAATCCTATATTGGTTCAGACAATTCTAGAAACTAGCAATCTATTGAATAATACTTACAAATACTGGCGAGGGGGCTATTTCTAGCAACTCAACATGATGGCTCCAATTGCTAATGGTAGTCAAAGATTCTATATTACCATGGAATGTTCTATCATCACCATCCTTCACTTAATTCCATTAAAAAGATACATCCTTTAATTAAATAACCATCAAAAGGAGGAAAGCCATTTAACATTGGTTCTTGCATGTTGTGAAAGTTTGAAAAGATGTCCTAATTGTTGTGTGGTAAACACACACACGCCCCATTGCAAATGGGGACCCCCTCTTTTCGCTTGGCAATGGGGTAGTTGACCCAGGTAGTCTTAGTTCAGTGGCAATTTTCAGGTCTCTGAATCTTAGAGATGAGTTTGAGCAACTTTGGTTCACTAGGTAGTCAAGTCAGTCAAGGATATGAATGAGAGTTGGGCCAAGCTAGACAAGAATGTGGAATTAAAGCCAAGATATTTGTGATGAAATGAATTAGAATCCTTGGAAAATCCTTGTTCCAGTATCAAATTTATCTCAGAAAGTCGAGAAAAGTTGTGGAAGAGAACACTAATGGAGGCGTGTTGAATCTTGAAATTTGGTTGAGTCTGAAATTTTTTAGAATCTCCCAAAATCTAAAATCCCCATTATAACTCCTATGAATTTGAAACCACACTCAAATATCCTGACAGTATTTACATAAAATATAACTTAAAATATAAGGAAAAAAATGTCACTTATACTTGAATGTTAAAAATTTTGCCCTCCAAACAGCAATTTGACACTTAAGAAAATTTTGGATGGACCCCCTTGGTTGAGCCCAAGGCAGGTTGGGGCTCCTCACGCCCAACCACCCCTTGATTTCCGTCCTTTCTTTATGAGGCTCTAAACTTCGTAAATCGTGGCATGATGAAATTTAACTTGCAATTAAGGATGACAACTTGAAACCCAACCTGCAAATCACAAGTGCAAGGCAAGTTGGAATTAATGATTCAGCACTTAGAAAAATTTTGGAAGTCCAACATGGACGAGCCCAAGGAAGGTCGGAATTCCAACCTTGGGGCTCTTGAGCCCAAGAGAGGGTGGAAATCTGCCCTCCTTGGGGCTCCATCAGCCCAAGACTTTGCTTGTTTCCGCCTACTACTCCCAATCATTTAAAACATGAACTTAAGGCACGGTGAGGATTCAAGGGCTGAACAAAGATGATTTCTTGGGTAAGGAAGGGAGAAATTTGAGGTTATTTGTTGTTAAAGAATGCAGAGATCTAGGCAATGCATGAAGAATTGAGAACCCTGAAACAATTTGCAATTGCAAGAAATTAAGAGCAAGTACAAGGCATGACAAATCGTTTTAGCACTTAGCATTTTTTTGGGAATGCACAACTTGTATGAGCCCAAGAGAGGGTGGAAATCCGACCTCCTTGGGACTCTGGAGCCCAAGAGGGAAGAATTCCAACCTCCTTGGGGCTTCTTGCCCAATCAGTATTCCATACTCGCCCAACATTTAAAGCGAAATCAAAGCATGAGGGGCGAAGTCCTGGGTGAAAGCTAACATTTGCAGGGTATTGGAAATGATTGAAAGACAACAGTAAAATTTTGAGTTTGATGCAACAGAAGAATGCCAAAATGAACTGCAATCTTGAATTGAAATTATAAGGGATGATGAAATCTGATAGGTAACCGAATTGGGAAGCCTTGAATTTGAATTGTCTAAGTGCAAATGAAGAGGAGATCGAAACTCACCTTAAGACTTGAGCCCAAGGCAGGGCGGAATTCCACCCTCCGTGAAAGATCCCCAATCCTAGTGACCTTGGTATTTACTGTTTATTTTGCAATCTGAAACTTTGACCAGCGTTTGTACCTCTGAATGAACTGTTGTTGAATTCTGATTTTTATTGCTTTTTCTTGTTTTCACGTTTTGTTTGTTGTTTTTCTTGGTGTTTTTGAAGATATATGAAAGTAATTGATAAATAACAAATAACTTCGAACTAGAAATGAAGAGCAGCATTCATATAAATTAAAATTACTTAACAATCTGAGAATTATTCAAATCGTACCAGGCATAATATTCAGATTTCTGTATTCAAGGAATAAATACACCAAATGGATTTGTGGCTGCCTCCTGAACTTGACACTAGCTATAGGAATGTTTTGCAACCACTAAAGATGAATGTTTTTGTCATAAACCCTTATAGATGCCTCCAAACTGAAAAATGTGGGCTGCTAAAGAGGAATGGCACCCAAAATACAAGCTCAAGCTACCTCTGGAAAACGTCCAAGCTGGAATAGACTGGCCGCCAAGCTGAATGTGGTATTTTCTTCTGATAAATGATGCTAAGAAAAATGTCGATCCTTGCCACAGCAAATAACACTTCCAATCTCCAAAACTGAATCACCAAATACTTGTTGAGGTTTGCGTCCCAACAATCCAGACCTAGGGGTTTTGTCCCAAGCCTCAGAATCGCTCCACGGAGCAATTTCAAGTTTTCACAAGTTGTAAATGTCAAAGGATGCCCAGCCATTCAATTTCCATCTCCTTATATCTCCTTTCCAAGGCAATTCGAACCCTAATGGGAAATACACTTGCACTTTATAATATAATAATATTTTTCCAATTAAAAGTATCCATGTTATAGGAAAATCATTACTTTATTAAAATGTTATAATTCCAGGAGCCAAAAAGTCTACGGATAGTGAAAATAATTTATATTATTTCGAGACCTTTCAAATGGGCTATCACACGAAGGCATCCCTAACCAAATGAAGCAATTAATCCCTTATTACTCCAAAATAGTTTTAAAATAGCCTTATTCTAAATTATTTAATTATTGACTTAGGAAATATTTAAATATATTAAAATATTTCCCTTTTTGCCTCTGATAGCCCAAACCATCCACATAATCATGAGTCTAACCCTGTCACCTGTCTGTGACTAATGTCGAACGAGATGAGTCAACTGGCAGTCCCATCCCTAAAATCTAGGGGTGCTCCTAGAAACTAGGGAACACACCCTGTCATCCTGAAACTGAAACCATGGAATGGTCGAGTGGGACCTCACATCTGGAAACTACCACATCCTCATAAAAAGTAGGGATATCCCCTAAAATCTAGGAACTGCTCTAAATTGGCTCCAAACTGCCTGTAAAGCCAAAATCCGATCACTGTATGCACTGAATGAGTCCCTATCCATCTCAGCTAGCCTACAAGACTCCAATGACAGGCCAACTCCTTTGTCTCTGATGTCCACTCTAGAAAGGGGACATGACAATCCTCCCTTCCCGGAGATTGCTTGTCCACAAGCAATGCAACACTATATCACCAACATCCCAGAAGTGCAAGTGTCATCACAAAACCACTGCCTGGATCCCACATCAAGGCATAGTTCACACCGTACGGGATAGAGGTGAAGTAGATCACATCATCACTTTTGAGTATCCAACCCTAACTGCCCTCGTGACCAAGAGTCCACACAAATGGCCATTTTGCTCCTCTGTCATAATTCGGATTAGTAACCAACCCAAAATCAAACCTGTACCAGTCCATGAAAGTCACCCCATAATCTGCCTCTGCCCAGAAAAAAAAAAACTCTTTGACTGCTCATACCGCTGAAACACTGTAACAGGCAATGCAGGCTCTGGAAATGCTAAGTGAACCAGGCCAATGCAACCATTAACCCAGCTGGAGTCAAGGCATATGTAGTCTCCAATCAGTAGGGGTATAGCTACCCGACCCAAAGAGAGATGTGGTACCATCAAAGATGGCTCAAGCATACCCTCGGCCCCTGTCATAAAGACCTCTAGAGTGGCTGATCCACACATGCGAATCATCCCAACACTATGAGAATGGAACCCCTCCTGCCACACAATCCACCTGGATCCCACGGAAAACTGTAAGCCATGCTCCTGGCACAAAGTGCAGGCTCCAGTAGCATCCTCTGAAAAAAACAAACGGGATGACTCTGTAAAGAGACCCATAACAACCACTCACCCACACTCCCGTACTGAATCTGTCTCTGCTCAGATCCCAAGAGAAATAGATCTCAAGACCATCAAAAACCAAGATGTATGGGTGACTCAGATCACATACACCCTGAACTCCCCCTGCACACCCAACTGACTTGTACTGAGTGTGAAGGCCATCTGCACAACAGTGATGAATACCCCTGAACAAAGCTATACCAGGACCCGGATATCCACACACTATATAATCTTTGGAGTCACCATAACTCTGCAAGTCACCTACTACTGACTTGCAGCCAAAACTCCCATCAACTGCTGATGGCGAGAACCCATCCCATAACGGATGATAAGGACTAGGAGCCAACCCACATCTATGTGCCATCAACTCATCAACATGTGGGTCAAAGGAAAAATAATGAGAACTCCTCACTGTGTAACGGCGATAAACTACTCTGATCTCTGTCAGAGGCTCATCATCCACTAGTTGCGAACCCAAAGATGGCTCCAATCTCGAACTCTGCACAACTGGTTGGACAGGGTCCTGGGTGACCCTCTCAGCAAACCCAACCTCGAAATCTTAGTCAAGGTACCTACAATCTCTCTCACCAAACACCGAATCGTACCAGTACCCCAGATGAGAACACCCTCAGAAGCTCGGTAAGATCCCTCCCAAAATTCTGAACTCTCAAGAAGGTGATCCACGAATGACTCTGTGCAGTAGAATTTATAGGTGGTAGCATCCATTTGCTCCCCTCGGACCCATAACTGGTCATCATGTAACTGTGACGTAGCCAAATGCCTATCATCACCAGCTATGCAATCACT
>MU226169.1:9452711-9472900 GCA_018584345.1 Thuja plicata
ACGAATGACTCTGTGCAGTAGAATTTATAGGTGGTAGCATCCATTTGCTCCCCTCGGACCCATAACTGGTCATCATGTAACTGTGACGTAGCCAAATGCCTATCATCACCAGCTATGCAATCACTAACAACCAACTCAGGTGATACCATGTCTCCCTGCTGAGCAATCAAAGGAGTAGTGTCATGAACTGAAACACTAATCACTGACGGATCCATTACACTACCCACAACGTCTTGTACTATATCACCCGAAGCAATGCTACCAACTGGAGTATCCATCCCAACCGGAATATCCACCCCAATGTCAAGCCCACTGCAACCCTCTACTGAATTGCCTAACTCAACTGCACATGTATCCGATGGAAGTGAACCTGTACCTCCAACACTAGAATCAAGGGTGGATGTATCCCTAACTCCATCACATCCAACAACCCCAACTGTGGACATCACCAAATCACCAGACACCACAATATGTAACTGCACTGGATCTGGTGTTGGTGTGGACTGAAGCTGCACCAATTCCACAGTCACCTCTGCTAACTGAACATGCGACTCCTAGAGAGCCAACTGAGTACTCTCTAAAACCTCAGAAGTCGTCGTGAGATCCCGAGTAAGCTCACTCACCTCATCCTCTCTATCCAAGAGTGCCTCATATGTTGTACTTCCCCACTCTACTAGGTGATCTCGGTCCCTTACCAACCGAAAATAATCCTGTCTCAAAACTCTGACAGCCTCCCGTAAGCCATGAATCTCTGCCAGGGACAGGTAACAACTACCATGCTCATCATCCATAGGAGCACCCCATCCATGAACAGCTAGCAACTGCCGAGCAGCATCAAAATGCTCGAATGCGGTAACAATATCATACTCGTTGACTCTCAACTGACTAGACACATGATGACTCTGAATTATAGGCCTCCTATGCATCACCCCTGACACACTGTTTGTACTGTGAATAGAAGTGGTACCGAACATACTCCTCTCAGAAACACTATCCCCCAGTGTGCTGTCATCTGAGCTCTGTGAACTAGCAACTGAACTCACATCCTCAAATGGAGTACTAGCAGCTGACACATCTCCATCAAACTCCTCTATACCCGAGGAAGCTGCTACAGAATCTACCTCCTCAACACTCTCAACTGCCTCGTCCTCTGTAACCTTTGAATAATCCAGATCCTGGGACCGATCTACACTCTCTAGCAACTCGGAGTCCTCTCCCAGGGTCTAATACAGACATGACTCACCGCTAATGGAGTCATCCTCATGGGTTACATAGGAAGTACCGGTAGCAAACCAAGATGCTAACAAGGGCTCTACCTCCTCTGGTGACCCGAACTGAATCTCATCTGACTCCCTACTAACAAATGAATCCGAGTCATGCTGGCATGAGTCCATGTCTACTATCTCAAACTCAACACTGGTATCACCACATGCAGACTCCATGCTCAAATCCTCAACACAAGAGAATACTGGCATCTCCTGCACAATCCCCATCTTGGGACTGCCGCTATCCAAATCTGTACTATCGGACTCCATCTCCTCAAGGCAGTCCTCAAAAGTGGTATCCTCCTCCTCTGGCGATCTGAGTCCACCGTCATATCCTCCAACCCTACAGCACTCCCACTATCAGCAACTCCCTCAACATCGACCATAGGACTATCCTCTCGACAAACTGAACTGGAGCCACTGTCTGTCTCTATAATACAATCCGGTATAGTACGAACATCAACTGCAGGCGTCAACTCCTGCTGTATCACCGGACCATCAACTGAGTGTTGAGTCTCCATGCATCTGTCGGTCGGTGTAACTGTCATGTGCTCGTCCACTGAGATAGGTAATGACCCTACAATAAAAGTGTGGGGTAACTCAACTGGAGGGGCACTGATCTCTGAAACTGAAGTCCTAGGCCCACGTGCAGCTGTGAAATCATCCCGCAAGTCTCTCCTGACCTCCCTCACCGTGTCAACCTGTCTCGTATCCTGTGTCCTGCAAGAAGAAGATCTACCCAAGAGTGAAACCATGTATCTAGCCGCCTTGTAAATGGTAGCCGAATCTGACAACTGTTTACAAAGCCTGTTCTGAATATCCCGACTATGATTCAACTGTCTACCCAGGGCATCAGTTTGCCTTTTAAATTTAGACATACTATCTGATGGTTTCTTCCGTATACTGCTATACAGTTTCACCTGTCTACTGCTATAAGTTCCCCTGTACCTATCCATTCAATTTCAATAGAGTGTTGATCACTCACTCAATGTTTTTACAAATTCCCACATGCTGGCAAGAAAAAGGCTCTGATATCACTGAAAGATCCCCAATCCTGGTGACCTTGGTATTTACTATTTATTTTGGAATCTGAAACTTTGACCAGCATTTGTACCTCTAAATGAACTGTTGTTGAATTCTGATTTTTATGGCTTTTTCTTGTTTTCACGTTTTGTTTGTTGTTTTTCTTGGTGTTTTTGAAGATATATGAAAGTAATTGATAAATAACAAATAACTTCAAACTAGAAAGGAAGAGCAGCATTCATATAAATTAAAATTACTTAACAATCTGAGAATTACTCAAACCATACCACGCATAATATTCAGGTTTCTGTATTCAAGGAATAAATACACCAAATGGATTTGTGGCTGCCTCCTGAATTTGACGCCAGCTATCGGAATGTTTTGCAACCACTAAAGATGAATGTTTTGTTGTCATAAACCCTTATAGATGCCTTCAAACTGAAAAACGTGTGCTGCTAAAGAGGAATGGCGCCCAAAATACAAGCTCAAGCTGCCTCTGGAAAACGTCCGAGCTGGAATAGACTGGCCGCCAAGCTGAATGTGGTATTTTCTTCTGATAAATGATGCTAAGAAGAATGTCGATCCTTGCCACAGCAAATAACACTTCCAATCTCCAAAACTGAATCACCAAATCCTTGTTGAGGTTTGCGTCCCAACAATCCAGACCTAGGGATTTCGTCCCAAGCCTCAGAATCGCTCCACAGAGCAATTTCAAGTTTTCACAAGTTGTAAATGTCAAAAGATGCCCAGCCATTCGATTTCCATCTCCTTATATCTCCTTTCCAAGGCAATTCGAACCCTAATGGTAAATACACTTGCACTTTATAATATAATAATATTTTTCCAATTAAAAGTGTCCACGTTATAGGAAAATCATTACTTTATTAAAATGTTATAATTCCAGGCGCCAAAAAGTCTCCGGATAGTGAAAATAATTTATATTATTTCGAGACCTTTCAAACGGGTTATCACACGAAGGCATCCCTGACCAAATGAAGCAATTAATCCCTTATTACTCCAAAAATGGCTATTAAAATAGCCTTATTATAAATTATTTAATTATTGACTTAGGAAATATTTAAATATATTAAAATATTTTCCTTTTTGCCTATGATAGCCCAAACCATCCACATAATCGTGAGTCTGGCCCTGTCACCTGTCTGTGACTGATGCCGAACGAGATGGGTCAACTGGCAGTCCCATCCCTAAAATCTAGGGATGCTCCTAGAAACTAGGGAACACACCCTGTTATCCTGAAACTGAAACCATGGAATGGTCCAATGGGACCTCACATCTAGAAACTACCACATCCTCCTAAAAAGTAGGGATATCTCCTAAAATCTAGGAACTGCTCCAAATTGGCTCCAAACTGCCTGTAAAGCCAAAATCCGATCACTGTATGCACTAAATGAGTCCCTATCCATCTCCGCTAGCCTACGAGACTCCAATGACAGGCCAACTCCTCCGTCTCTGATGTCCACTCTAGAAAGGGGACATGACAATGGGGCTCCGAAGCCCAAGAAAGGTCAGAATTCCGACCTTGGTTGTGCTCCATACCTAGCTCTACCTCCCTAACTTCGCCTAGCACTTGCACAAAGCCAGAACATATGAAATCAATTGAAGGCATTTGAAATCAAACTAGTGAATGAGAGAACAAGAAATCAGTTTTGCAAAAGTCAGTTGGCAAGATCAAGCCATGATGAGAGTTAACAATTAGTTTTTTTTTGTGAAGGCTTCACTTGGGAGGAGCCCAAGAGAGGGCAGTATTCCACCCTTCTTGGGGCTCCATTCCCATGTCTTACTATCAAACAAGGCAAGCAATGTGCAAAGCTAGAAGTCAAACCAAGACATAAGGGGATTGAAACTAGTCACCAATGTGATTCACATGAGGAAATTCAAAGTTCATAGTTCAAAAATTGAGAGAAGTTGGGTATAAATAAATCTGAACATGCTCATGAAGTGTAATGAAGAGATTAACTTGGAGATCATGAATTTGAACCAAAATTTGGAAAATAAGTGGCAAAAGCGTGAGATTTAAAGAGAATTGCAAATTGTTTGACACAAGGTCAAACTTGTCTTAGGCGAAGAGCCCAAGAGGGCAGAATTCTGACCTCCGTGGGGCTCTTAAGCCCAAGAGAGGTCGGAATTCCGCCCTTTCTCAAGCTCCAT
The DNA here is from genome assembly GCA_018584345.1 of Thuja plicata. Taxonomy (NCBI): domain Eukaryota; kingdom Viridiplantae; phylum Streptophyta; class Pinopsida; order Cupressales; family Cupressaceae; genus Thuja; species Thuja plicata. Next base: position 9,457,169 of record MU226169.1, read on the forward strand.
TGTTTTGAGGCACAAACACTAGATCCACCACATAAAACTTAACACGTGCAACCCCAAACATATGATGTCATTCAAATTGTGCAAGTCGGCTTGGGCTAGAGGAGACACCTCTTGGGCTTGGCCACCTATATAAGAAGGCTCCCTAGTTCATTTCAAAACCACAATCAAGCAAATAAATCGCCTAAAAGTTCAGAGCAAACTTACAGCAGCGATAATTTCATCATTTGGAAATCAAATCCTAAGTAGTCTTAGGTAGTATTGAAGGCCAAATTCAAATAGCATTAAGACTAAGTTGACCTAAGAAGATAAAATCAGAATTTCTGGGAGATAAATCAAGTGTAAAAAGGATAGAAACTTGCAGATCTGAACTTAAACTGAGAATTTCTTTGGGTGATTTGCAAGTTATGTGATGCTAACAAAGTAATTTTGGCAGAGGAAAGAAGTTGTGGGTGCATGCAAAATCTAAATTAATAGACTTTTAAATCAATCAATTCACTTGAAGTCAACATTTTGGCAATCAGATTTGAAGATTAGAAAGGATTCAAGCTTGTCATATTTGGGATTCATTAAGATTAGTTTCAATTGCATTAATTTCACTTCTTATCTATGAAAGGCTGATTTTATGAAGAAGTATGAATCCAAGCTTTTAATGCGAGTCTCTTTCTTATTTTGCAAGGTGAAATGGAAGATGGAGAATTTGGAGATGATAAGCAGGCAGGATGGCGTGGAGCTGAAATTTTTGTGTGCAAGGATGGTCCCTACATCAGGGCAAACATGGAAACCTCAAGCATCAACAAGGCAACTACAAGTGGAGTGATCAAGCGAGCAAGAAAGTCAGAATTGAAAATCAAAGCGAAGTGCTAGTGCAAAATCATGACTAAGTCTCCAAGTTCAAGGTCGTGCCAATGAGAAGATTTCCAAATTTCAAAGACGGAGAAGTAGAATTTAAAAAAAGATTGCAAGATAAGAATGTTGATGTGCCGCCTATCCATTTCCAACTAATAGAAAAATTCAAGTTTGCACATGTCAGAGATCAATCAATCATATTATGCCAAGTATACATGTGGAAGGCATCTTGTGCCTCTACCTAACCTCTTCTCTGATTGGTCAATAAAAGCAATGTAATTTTCTTATTGACCTATGAAAGGGTGCCCTTTTGTAATTGGCCAGCATTAAATGTTTGTAGTTGGAAACCTAATTAGGGTTTTGTAGATTAATCTTGGCCATTGATCTCAGATCAATCCTAGTCACTCATTATACTTGGAGCCTCTATTAAAGGCCAACTTTAATCATTTGTAAAGGGGAGACTTGTTGAGATTGTTGTTGGTCTTCATGGTAAATTCTTTGTATCATTTGGAGCATTGCATGGCTTCTGCATTTTCATGTTGATTAAAAATAGTGTTTAATTGAATGGAAGATATTTTGGATGCATCTTTGGTCAACTCGCTTAGACCAAACCACTAGCTACTTGATTGTAAGTTTGCCTTGCGTGGTCGAATGACATATTTATGAGCTTTACTTCGATTATTGTTTGCGCATTGATATGCATCAATAGATGGTGTTAATGGAATGGTGATAGTTTGAACATCTTACATCTACCTAAGGAGATCGCACTAGCTTGGTTGATGTCGATGGCTAAACTAAGTCTAGTAGAGTCACAAAGACATCCACAGTTTCTTACATTCTTAAAGTTAGTCTAGCTTTCTGAACTCATTTCCTTTGCAATTTGTTTGGTTAATAGTGTTTGAAATAGTTGATATCCATTGATTGAAGTTTTGAACAGCGTAAGTCCCTTTGTGATACCTAGCATATCACATCATTATAACTGAGTGAAAGTCCACAGTAAGAAGGAACCTTCAAGTTGTCTCATTTGATCACACAATCCATGTACATTGTTTAGCATATGAGCATCCTTATTCAAGAGAGTTGGAAATTTGGTATTTCATCTTGGAATATTAAGTATCCAATTCTACATGTTGTAGTGGCGTAAAAATCACATCAACACTAATTTCCATGAATGGTGGCAACCACATTTATAATAGATGTGTTTATATACACATGTATGCATACAACATTAATTCTAAACCATTTTAAAACTTAACACTACAACATTAACTCCATGCCAATAAATTCATACCATATTATACTTTGATACGTTTGTTCCAATCACCTTATGGGATATATACTTGTACTTCTTCCTTAAGTCAACTTTGAAAAAGAAAGATAGTCTTTAAAAAATCTAATTTGGTCCTCACCATAAAGAATTCCAAGCACAAGCCCAATAACGACAGCTGTCACAATGACCCATATCAAAGCACTAAGTAACCTTTTCCCAATGCTCCTGTCAAACGCCAAAAAATAAACTTACATGTCATATTTGTAAATGAATTCATTGCATAGTAAAGTTTTCAATACTCTCCTGGCAGGCTGAACTGGCTCATTTTACGATATAATGCGCTACATAATATAATATTAACACCATAGGAATAATGATACGATTTGGAAGCTAACTTAAACATTGAAAAGCCAGAGAGCTTTCTGTGTGTGTGTGTGTGTGTGTGTGTGTGTGTGTGTGTGAGTGAGAGAGAGAAAGAGAGACTCACTTTTCTTGATCTCCTTCATAGTAGAACATGGCAAATGGTATGACAAAGAACACCAATACTGCATCTAGAATATATATTGCCAACCACAGATCCTTCATAGGAAGTGTTAAATTGCATGCCCCATTGTATATTGCATGGCTACAAGCATGTCGATTTGCAACGTCTGCTGGCAACATCAGAATGGAGATTTCGGCAACTGAAAGGCCAAGGACTACCACTAGCTTTGGAAAATATGCTTGATTAAGGTCATCAGGATGTTGAAAATTAATTAGCAGGTAGATATTGAAAAGAAAAACAAGGACGCACACTACTGCTGCTACCACAACCAAAGCCAAATTGAAATCACCCATTTTCTTCCTCGATTTTCAACTTGGCAGACGATGATCAGAACTTCGTCTGAGTATACATAAGGGCACACTGTCTGAAGCAGATAACTCTGGTACCTTTCAGCCTTTCTTATAAAGAATTCACTGCATATGCAAAGACCCCACTCAATGCATAAGATGTTAATCACTTAGAGACAAAAGCACAACTTCAAAATAGAGATAAGATAGAAACAAAATACAAGGGCAACAACTCCAAGCAACAGAATAAATGGAAACAGTTTCTGCAACATCAACAAAGTCTTCTTTTTCAAGTTGGGTACCTTGTTCCATAAAATTTGAAAAAATAAGTGTACTCAAGATTGAAGATGTCTTTTTCTCAATTCTGATATGGGAGTCTTGGGAATCAAACACTAACTCAAACTTGTAAGGGTGGCAAGTTTAAAATTGGCAGACAAGAAGATATTCAACAGGTATATGCATCACATTATGAACACTGTTTGTAATTGTTATGAACTAACGATATCATCACATTATGAACCTTGTTTGCAATTGTTATGAACTAATGATATTCAAAATTATGCACTTCAGTCACTGTGGGCCATTATAACCTTTCTTTAAGTGTTGTGTCCATTGACACCAATTTTGTGGGACGATTTATGGGTTCGCTGGCACCAACTTTGTGGAACCAATTTTCTGGGTTTATATTAGATTGATGCACAAAACCACAATGTATTTTACATTATATCTCTGTAATACTTTATATATGAATGGTTTGGACCTATCATAATCAAGTTGTTACAAATTTTTGTATTTGTTATTCAAGTTTCTTCCCTGTATAAGAAGACATGAAATAACATAAGTTCAACTTGAGCATTTAATCCAATAGGTACAAGAGCCAGTCCATTGAAGTCTAGTGCTTTTGTGTGCCTTGGGAAAGACAGAGAGTGGTCTCTGCAATAGCCACTGGAACTTGTGGCGGCAACATTAAACAAACATTGTCATAAACCCAATGAGCAGCAGCAACATCTCAACAGCCCTATTGCATGAGTAGTCAACCTGTAGACTGCATGGATGATCCCTGGAGACAAGTGCCTGATTTTATTGGAGAAACATGCCTGTAAGCTAGCTTCAAATAGTGAAGACATGGTATGGATGGTTTGAGTGCTGGAGTATAAAGTTTAAACATCAACCCTGTTGAATGAGAGGCTCACCCTCCATTAAATTCCTTATAATTCACCATTTAATTTCAAAATAATCACTCAGTATTTTAGTATTTTTAACATCACTTACTTTGTTGTTAGTGATAAAAAACATCATTTTATGTTTAATGCCTTTAAAATACCCCACTTTATGCTTAATGTATAAAAAACTAAAATAATTTAAAATGGGGAAAATGCAGTTCAAACCTTGAATTGGTTTTCACAAAATAATTTAATGCTTGCAAGAAAACCAATCCCTTGTTCTGTAAAATTTTCAATTGTAACTACCTGAGTGTGTTAATTTTGTAAAATTCAAAGCAAGATCATCTTTAATAATTTACAATATCTAGTACACAAGTCTCGCCTAATGCCTGGGTCTGAAAACAGGAAAAACTAGAGTCTAATGAGTCGTAAAATAATTAATATCTGTGACTATCGAGACCTTGAGTAAATAATGTTGTTATAGATGAGAAATTATATTTCTTCTCGGATGATAGTAAATCTAAGAATAGGAAGGTCAGTCTATTTTGATCAGGTAAACAAATTATGCAAGGTGGTGGGCAAATAAATCTTGCTATGATAAGGACAAAGGAAAGGAATGGGAAGCTGCCATGAAGATGGAATTTGATTCCTTGATGAAAACATGACTAGGCTGTTGTTTGAAATTTTGAATTACCCCAAGGGGAAAGGTACATTGGTTGTAAATGTGTTTACAAAGTAAAAATTAAATCAAATATTTCTTTCGACAAGTACAAAGTTCAACTTTTCATGAAAGGATATGCAAAAAAAGAGAGATAGACCATGGAAAGACCTTTGTCCCCACTATGAAGATGGTAACCTTTCAGCTGGTTATCTCAAATGCTGCTTAGTTTGGATGGAGAGTACATCAAATGGATGTTAAAAGTATCTTCCTAAGTAGAGGCTTGGCAAATGAGATCTACACAATTTGCCTCAATGATTTTAGATTTTTGGAAAAGAACATACAATTTGTATGTCAGTTAAGTCCTTGTATGACATAAACAGGCTACTTAAGCTTGGCATTCTAAAATTGATCAGCATCTTAGAGATTCACATTTTAGAAGAAGATAATATGGTCCCAATCTCTAAATCATCAATGATAATAAAATAGTGATTCTAATTCCCTCTGTCTATTACCTTGCCATCACCAAGAGCATGGTCAATAGTATTCAACAGGTGAAATCTCATATTTATTCTATTTTTGGCATGACATATATTGACCTACAATATTGTGGTGCCAGGTGAAGACTTTTGGCAGCTTGATCGTCCTATTTTTGTATCGCAAACTATGTATACCTCCATTCACTAAATCAATGTATTGTCAATTGATAGTTTTGGGACTTGCCTGATGCACCTCCAAAGTGCTCTTGAATTAAAGTTTCTCTACAGAACACAATTTGTAAGATATGAAAAGTCTCAGATTTTGTCGTATAACATACATGTCAATTTAGATGTGTTGATGTTGTGGCAGTAACCACCAATCATTTAGAGAAGAAGTCACGACCGCATATAAAAAATAGTGTTGCAAGAAACATAAATAGCAATGCAGGAGCACTCTAAGAGAGTTAAGGTTCATGAGGCACTATCTGAGAGAAGGATAATGTTCAAGGGATGACACAAGGTACTCAAAGCAATCATAAATGACTCACTACTGCATGCTTGAAGCTGGTAGTGCTGGCTATACAGAGAAGAATGTAGTCATCAACAGTGTTAACTACTGACTTGTCGTATGCAACAGCAACGATGTATACAAAATGATTATCCATGTCAAGACATCATATTTGGTGATATGTGTGATATGTTTGTCAAAATATAGCCAGAATTAAGTTGTGTGACTCTTCGTATTCCATGTGTAGCTTCCATGCTTATGTCTATATGTAGTATGTACCATCTTGTCAAAGTGAGACAGGTTGGAAAACGTTAGCATTGGATAGAACATTGTCAGTATGAGACATTAGAGTAATTGCAAAAGAATATGTTGCAGATTGACACTCCATAAAAGACGACTACTTGTATTGAATCATCGATTCTAAATTATATAACGATGATCATCTTTTGGTGATTGGTTTCCTCTCATAAGGGTTTCCCACGATTTTTGAAAGATGTGAGAAGACAAACTAGTATTAAATCTATGGCTAGCAAATCAAAGTCTGAGGTTGAACATTCAACGGAAAAACTTTGAAACAAGGAAGTTAAAGATGCAAGATCTTTTGGTGCAGAGAGATCAATGGGTTGTGTCGTTGTGGTATCTTATTTGTCTAAACCCCCGGGTATGTTTGATGAATAATGGGTAAAATTGGATAAAAAACTAGAAATACTATCTACTTATATCTTTTAGATTCAGCACTTATGAATGGGTTTGAGGAATAGATTGGTCATTCATAATGGAAGAAGATATGAAAGTTACATCAATCAAGAGTTTGATCAATAAACATATCTTGAAAAAGAAGTTTTACTCTCTAAAAATGAGAGGACCAATTACTGATACCTTAAACATTTCCAATTTGTTGTTATATCACCTTATGTCAATAGGATTCAAAATGGAAGAAGACAATAAGTGCATTGCATATCTTTGTTCTTTACCTAGTTCATGGGAAAGCATAATAATATCTATCAATAATGCTGTGCCGCTAAAACTGGAAAATGTCATAGGCAAATGAGGAAATTAGAAAGAAGTTTGTGTATGAAAACCCTCTTGATGTTGTAGTTGTTAGAGGTGAGTTTAAGAAGAAACAATGTAAGTGTAATGTCCCCATTTTCGTGAGCATCAGTGTTCGAGGGATTAGCCTATTTCCTAACCCTCATAGGCTAATGGAGTTGTTCAGAGGGTCCAGTTTGGGGCATCACAAAGCTTTTCAAGTGGCCGTTGTAAGGATTTATCTCACCAGATCTTTCATCTGTTCTAAGACATTGAGATTCAGAGGTTTTTGGTTTCGTTTTGATGGTACTTACTATTTATAGTAAGTTTGTGGATGTTAGAGAGAGACCCTTACTATTTTTAGTAAGGCAGATGGATGCGTAATGGATGCAGTGGTTGACTCCCTGGTTCAGACGGCGCACCAAAATAATGAGTATTTAATGAGATATTAATATTTTAATGGCTTTTAATGATACTTAATCATTTAAGTTATATTATAAAGTTATAAATTGACTTTATAATAAAGTGGGGCCATTTTGAGGGTCATGAGTAATTAATACTCATTGAAAAAGTACGCTTCATTAATGATATAATATAAGGTCAACAAAAGCAAATATCAAAAGCATTAAAAAGTGTCTTATTGATGAAGGTTCATGGTTCGAATATGATATAAAGGCAAAAAGGAGGAAAATCGATTCATTCCAGGTTATTGCTTTTGTTGTTTGTGTGAAGAGGAATTTGAGACAAGGGTTTCAGGTTTTCAGCTTGACGAATTGTAAATTCTTCATAGTTTCCAGCACTTTGAGTTGGTGCAATACCCAGTGAATTGTGCAAACCGGCTATGGCTTCACACAGGGGCCACGAATGAGCAAATTTGTGGACTAATTGATGTATGATTCTATAGATATATACCGAAATTGTTAGCACAGATTAATTGCAGACCACAATACCAATTGCGGCCATCAATGTCAGTGTGGGTATTTAATTAAGGCAGCCGCAGGTTACACCAGCAGCCGCGTGGGCCAAGGAAAGGGACGTGAGAGGTATAGAGGCTCGATTTTGGGGTTTTGATGCCTCTTTGATAAATTCATATCTTGGCGCCCAAGTTTCTTCAATAACAAATCAAGCTGCGTTCAACTTTGGGAATCCAATCATCAGCAGCGATCAATACCAGGTTTCCTTAAGCTGCAATATATCTCAGGTTCTAATGGTTGCATATATGTTTGGAAATTCATGTTTATATCAGCATTGTAATTGGCCATTAATAAGAAATAATAAATTGCCTGGCAAGTATTGGATGAACTGCTCATATCTAATTTGCATGCCAACTGTTTGTATTAATGTCTAGCTGCTGTAGGTGCACATTTTTTCATGTAATCGTCATATATATGCATCTGAAAATACAAAAAGAATTGCAATTGCATTACAGTTCTTTGCCTAGACATCTTAGTAACCATTTGGATGCATTTAAATCACATCTGACATCATTTCAAGCATAGTTGAAAAACTCGGTCTCGGCAAAAACTCAGCGGGCCCAAATTTTTTGAAAAACTCGGACTCGGCAAAAAATTGACGGAAAAATCAGCAATAAATCGGCACTTTTATCGAACATTTAAAAATATATAATTTCTTAAAATATTCTTAAAAAAACACATATGCACCAAATTTGTAGAACATATATGATTTAAAATTTCCATCATATATAAATCAAAGTTTTCAGTAATATACTGATTTACTGATTTAAAATTTCCATAATATACTCTCCACACCCCGCATCTTTCCTTGGTGTCGTTTCTACACGGCTCGGTCTGCAGTTGTACACTAAAAAAAACAATTACGGAATACCTATTCGCGACCTTTTCGTCGCTTTACAACTTAAAACAAAACCCTAAATGTTTAAAAAACATTTGTTTTTAACCGCAAAGTTTTAAGCGCCGGTTTTTTGAATAAATCGTGCAAAAAATCGCATTTTATCTAGAACAAATCGCCCCACAAAAATGAAAATATCGCTGGCGATATTATCACGAGATTTTTAACCATGATTTCAAGCAATCATTCAGTCCAAAACACAAAAACAGCAAGAAAAGAGGTAGTATGCAAAGTGTTTGATGATATTCCTTGGAAACCTCTAATCAGCAGTTTGTCGGAACTAGCAAGGGATATTACAGTAAGAAGAAGAATAGGGATAAGAAGTCCAAGGGTAAAGATAGGTCAAAAACTCTAGGTAAACCAAACAATTGAGTGCTAAAACTGTGACAAGAAAGACCATATTAAAAAGGAATACAAGTCCAAGAAGACAGATGATTCTCGTGATAGATCCTCTAGAAACAATGAATATAGTTGCAATGCTTCATTTCTACTAATGTCATTGGTGATGACTGCTGGTTGATTGACGCAAGTGCATCTTATCATATGACACCTCATAGAGAGTGGATCTTTGAATACATAAAGTATGATGAAGATCAAGTTTTTCTCAACGATAACAGCTCTTTAAAGATTGTTGGTTGAAGAGAAGTAAAGGTAGCCTTCATGGATAGAAAAATAAAGACACTCAGATGCTCTACATATCCCAGGTTTGGCTAAAAAACTTATGTCTATGTATAAAATTACTATTTCTAGGGTTTACTTTTGACAATAAAGGTTAAAGGTTGGCAAGAACCAACTAGGTGCTTTCTAAGGAAGTGTTACATGGTACTTTGCTCCAGTTGGATGCATAAATATTCTAAGGGTGTGCTAATGTCACACAATCTAATTCAAAATAGTTGTGGCTTCTCGAAATGGGGCATTTTAGTGAAAAGGGTTTGAAAAGCTTGGTGACAAAGCATATGGTGGCTGGAATTGTCAATTGGTATGTTGGTATTGAATATTCTCTAAGTTAGCAGGTTCGGTTCCTAGAGGCTAGAAACAAGGTCGAGTTTGATTCCATTCTGATTTTGGTACTGGCACAGCCACAGGTTCACCCAGGGTACAGCCCAATGCCCAAATTTGTTGTGGGTTCAGGGAAGGTACTCGGGCCGCACCCAAGCAAACCCAAGCGTATCTATTGACATTGGCGTCAAAAAAAATGGCCCCACCTTTTTTAAAAAACAATTTGCCCTAACTTTCCCTGTATTTCCCATTTCAAATCATTTCCACAATAGAAAACACTATTCTCACCATTTTTTTCTCCAAGCGGGTTTTGAAGGTTGCTGCATTTTTCTTTAAGGTGAAGGCTACGAAGGAGTAAGATGCACACCAAAAAGCTTACGAATCATTGGGGAAGGAAGATCTAGCCATCAAAGGTGAGTAAATCTTCATTATTTTCCTAGTTTTCAATATTTTTTTCAAGATTTTTATAAAAAATTGAGTTTTTATTTTCTTTTTTAAAGTTTTGAATATGTTTTAATATAATTTTTATGCATAAGGGCTTATAGTGCTGGTTTTTCTCAAAAAAAAATCAATAATGTTTTTCATTTTAGGTTCATTATTCATACATAATGGCTGGAACTAGAAGCTCTAGTTCAATTGCCTGGGACCAAAATAAAGAGAGCCCTTTTAGAATTGGTGTAGCTTCGCCACTTTGACATTATACAACAATGATTAAGCAAATGTATTATGGTGGGGGTTTTCTCTAGTAGTGTAACCATTGCAACAAAGAGCATATAGGCTCATATTATCAAGTGAAAGCTAACTTATACGCCATCTTTGGACACAAAAAAAAAACTTGTTGGAGGCCAAAAGACAAAGGACTGCCACAAGATCAAATAAGGGGTTATATTAAAGAAAAGAGCATGTTGACATGAGAAGCAACAAATCAAAAACTAATGATCATCCTCTTGCCAAGAAAAGCTCGACGAGACCTAGTGGCTTGACACAACTAGTTGACCCACATCCTTTCATGCCAATGCCGCCTTCTAAACCAAAGAATGCTTTGGTTTCATAAAAAATCGATCCATTGGCTAGGGACTTAAAAAATGAGATCAGAGAGGTTGTGGATCAAAGGATTGCTCATTGCATATATGGCAATGGGCTTCCTTTCAACATTGTTAAATCACCTCATTGGTGGAAGATGGTGAATACCCTTTGCTATACACCTCCAGATTATGTTAGTCTCGAGTATGAAAAGGTGAGAAGTAGAACCACCTTGTTGGTGAAGGAAGAAGCTTCAATATAGACATCATTGAGAGTGAACAAGATACATGGCCAAAAATAGGTGTATCCATCATTTCTAGTGGATGTAAAGATTGCAAAATAGACAATTAATAAATGTTATAGCAGTGTCCTCTAAAGGGGTGATGTTTTTGAAGGCAATGGATTGTGAGGAGTGAGAAATAATGTAGGTTTCATTGCCAATGTCGTCATAGAATCCATTGAGATGGTGGGGCTTGAAAATGTTATCCAAGTCATAATGAATAATGCCAAAAATTGTACGGTAGTTGGGTCAACATTGAAGGCTACATATAGACACATTTTTTGGACACCATGTGCAGTCCACTCAATTTGATCTTGCAAAAGAATGGCACACAGATTGATTGGGTCAAAGAAGTTTACACTGAGCCCCAAGAGATTCAAATGTTTGTACTAATCATCACATATCTTGTCACAAGCCATATTCAGGACCTTATCCAAGTTCGAGCTGTTGAAGGTAATTTATATTTATTTTTAAATTTTTTATGTTCTTTTACAGTTGATGTATGGCGTGTATTTTTTATGCTATGTTAGGTTGTTGAAACACAATTTGCATCTCACACAATCATTAAGATGACTTGTGAGGGTGCAAGAGGCCTTGAGTTCTACGGTCATCAACATCTTGTGGACTGTATGGAAGTAGTCAAACACAAAAAGAGCCCAGAAAGTAAGAGCATTGGTCATTGATGATGAGTGGTGAACTCGTGTGGAATATTTTTTTGAGTTTCACTTAACCCATCGTGAGCATGATTAGGTATGATGATACTGATTGCCTGTGTCCGAGTTAAATTTATGATGGCATGAACTCCATGGTAAATAGAATAAGAACAATAATAAAGCTCAAGGAACATGACCCAACGGAAACATTTTTCAAAAATTGTGCAGCAAATTATTGTTGACTGTTGGAACAAGATGAGCACCCCCTTACATCTATTAGGGTTTGGTTTGTCGCCAAAGTATTATAGCAAAGAGGTATTTGCATTGCCGATGATGGTAGCACCATATAGAGATGGGTAGGTTGCTATTGGCCATACGACTGCATTTAGAAAGTACATACAAATGAAGATCTTAAAAGTTTTGTCTTGAGCAAGTTTGGCCAATTCATATCTAGAAAAATCATGATACATCAGCTCTTCATGAAAAATATAGGATGAGTGTTGATGAAAGGTGGTATGTACATGGTCAAGGCTCCATTTTATTGCAGCCTTGTGTGATTACAATTTTCTCTGAAGTATGCATATTTTTTTATTTTTATCATTTTTCATTCAATGTTATCATGCTGTATACTATCTTAACATTTTTTTTGTAATTTATGTTTTAAGTTCTGATTCTTAAAAAATAAAATTAAATACTAAATGTTGTATGCAAACTCAAAAGGTTGAAAATTCTTCTTCAGCTAAGCGGAATTTGAATGCACACTCCTTCAACCACTCAATCAAGCGCAACCATTTGGATGTAAAAAAACAGAGGATTTGGTCTACACGCACTCCATCTATTGTCATAAAAGAACCCTAAAAGTAAATACAATTAGAATGCGACAAGGAATCAGGATATAGCCCTTAAGTGTGCTGGTTTAGATGCTACAGTTGCATAGCTTGCCCAAGTCTCTATAGATGAGGCAGCTCTTGCACTTGACATAAACGCAGCTCCCAGGGAATGGCAATCTAATGGATTGTCATTCAAGTTTAGTTGAACCAAATGTTGACTTTGATGCTTCAAACGGAAATGAATATGGATATTAAATATCGATTGTAATTTGAATGTCATTGTGCAATGACCTTTGGAGACTGAAAAATTATCATTTTTGCAAATTATGAATATAATATTAAGAGATATTTTTAAAATAAAATTATTGGCAATTTTGGATTTATGAGCATCACTCTTCTTATAGTTAAAACTTAAAATTTATAATTTTGAAATATATATTTCAAAATTATAAACTTTAAGTTTTAACTGTAAGAAGAGTGATGCTCATAAATCCAAAATTGCCAATAATTTTATTTTAAAAATATCTCTTAATATTATATATATATATATATATATATATATATATATATGTTGTAATATCCCCTTTTTTATTTGGCCTAGAAATATGATTAAAGTTTTAATTATTTAACAAGGTCACAATAGTAAATAATTTAATTATTTAATATTATCCCTCAAAAGTAAATCATAAGGGTAATAGTATTTAAATAATTTAATAAAGTCACTTATTATTATTTCCCTCGAGTTCAAATTCAAATTAAAAAGAAAGGGAAAATCAAAATGCAAAGAAGAGGGAAAGTCAAGTGACGTCTCCGGTGGTTATAACTTATAAAAGAGCAGTATGGGGCTCATTTGAGGCATGTTGAGTTTATTCTTCATCTTGATTGAAATCCTTGTGGTTCTGGAGTTTGGACTTGTTCAATCTCAACCTCTTGACAATGAAAACCCTCTTAGGAAGATCAATTTTGGTGGTGAAAGATTCCACCGTAGCTGGTGTTCAGCAAAATCATCTAAATTTCACATCTGCACTTCAATGGTTTTGGAAACAATACTTGGTCAAAGGAATAAAATTATTATAGCAGCTATTGGAAAGGTTTGAAAGATGTTTTTGGTGAATATTTGTTTCAAGGCCGACTTTCCTTGTAGTCGACCTTGTGGCACCGACCTTAGTTTGGTATTGTATTTGTAGGGGTGTTGTTGAAGGAGAAAGCATCGATTAGTTTATTTGTTGAGAGCATTACATGAATGCTAAACGCAAGTCAGATGCAAACCTGAGGAGTTCCACAACTGGCAGGCCGGAACCCTCGCCATAGTACTCTGAGTTGTGCAAAACTAGTGCAAAGAGCAATAAGGTAGGCTACAGGAGTTGCAGTGAGAGTGTGGAACAGGCAGTAGCTATTGATTTCAGGGTCATGTTGTCTACATTTGGATGCAGGTTTAGGATTGCAGCTGGTGTCTTTCTTCAAGCATATGAGGTCAAGTAACTCCTTCCACACCTCAGCCAGTATCTATTCATGCTTGCTCCTATAAATGCAAGCATACACTTTATATTGATTGCTTCTGCCACTGACCAGTCCTAGGGCAGCTGAATCATCCAAGTATCATCTCATTCCTCCTGTTTATCGATGAATGTAATTGCATACTAGAATGTGTCATACTGTTTTGAGAACCTACTGTTTGAGTTTGGGGCACTTACATTCTATAGCAGTAGCTTTATGTTTTGATCTGGAAATTATAACTGAGACAAAAAGCTTATTTTATTTCTGAAAAATTGTTGATGCGATCTATTGAACTGATTATAGTTGTGGTCACAAAGTTGAGTCTTAAACAAAATCTGAATATATATTTCTTGGGCAAGGTGTATACATCAGACTATGTCCTAAGGAATCTGATCTTTAAAAGAAACTGTTGTTTTTCTGAATTAATATGTAATCAGAAATTGGTTTGAAGCTGAAACAATTGTTATTGTGAAATTTTGTGCAATTTTCCTATATGGTACCTTTCAGTGGTACCAAAGCCACCTTTCTGCTTGATGTGTTACAGGGATCAGAGTTACAAGCAAAGGGAAAAGAAGAAGGCAATGTGTGATAGGGAAGAAACAAACCCCCAAGAATTCATTAATGAGACCAGAAAGATCCATAATAACCTGAGGGATAGCATGTGGGAGATGGTTCAACTTTTAAGTGAAATGAGTCAGCAACTAAGTCTTGATAGGCCCATTTAAAATGGTTTTGAAGGTAGCAGTTCTAGAGGGAATAAAAATCAACTGGCAGTGGGAGAGCTTCTGTTAATACAATAACCTTCAGGGTTAAATTTTTGGACCAGGAAGCAACAATAGGTACTGGGGAAGAACAACCTGATTCAAAGCAAGACATGACATGAAAATAATAATTCTCAGGCATGTGTACTACCTCTGGATCTGCACTATGGTAGGATACTGTGTCTGAGTTCGGTACATCTCTGTAAGGGGTATCCAGTATGCATTCACTAATGCATGCATCCTCATCTATAGTACTACAACTCTGTACCTCTGAAACCCCCTCCTCAGTCAATGATGAAACTGTTGTCACCATACTATGCTCATTCTCATCAGCTCCCCATGTGTCTGCACATACAACCAAATCACGATCCTGGAATTCAGTGCCAATATGAGTACACACTGCTCTGATTTCTCTGGTCTGGTCTAAGAAATCAGACTTATCATGACATGAATTGTCATCGCACAATGCCTCTGAGATACCTGTATCTGGATTACTCTCCTGCGCAAACTCACCAAAATCAACCTGACCCTCTGTATTACTTGATGTTCCACCCAAATCAATGTTGGCTACATGTGTTTCAGTCCTGTTTATAACTTTTTCATGTTCATCACAGGAGATTTCTTGTCCCACTTGGGTTTGCCCTGTTTTTGTCATCTAGTTTTCTTTCATTGCCCATTTCTCAATCAGCGTTGACATGCCTGATTGATATTCACTGAACACCTAGACAAAACTCTTCATTTCTCTAACCAAGCCATCCATTTGTTGATTTCTTTTAATATGTCGGTCTTTCTGTTTGGCCATTACTGTCTTACCAGCTGTCAACTGAAAGCATAAATGTGTAGGCTAACAAACTACCCAGTTGCTGATATGAATTATCAAAACGTTTTATCAAATACCCGAATGCTGGAATTGTTGATGTTTATAGCTTCGATCAGATAAAATGATCTTAATGTTATGAGGAAATAAATAATATATTAATATATGATGAACAATTATATTAATATATATATTTAATTAAATAAACATCATATCGAT
>MU226169.1:9488217-9499896 GCA_018584345.1 Thuja plicata
CAGCATTGGTGACGATCTTCATCAGCACTGAGCAAATTATTTCTGCTCTTAAAGTGCGATCTACACATACAAATAAGGTGCAAAATCTGGGCAGATTCACCTATCTTAAAGCATGACTTGAAAAGTGTGAAACAAACCTAGACTTGGGGATTGAATAGACAGTCCAATCACAGATCAAGCATACTAAGTTGGAACAAATTCATAAGTGAATTCAAACAGCATTAAAGGGTCCGAATGTGAACTCATTCAAGGTAGATTCGGCTAAAGTTGCAGATCATGTATCATCTTCAGCACATTGGTGCTACTTGTTCTGGCATACATATCAGGCAAACAATAGCAGATATGAGGATTCAGATCTTGGTTTCAAGAGTGCAGATTTGAGCATTTGTCTTGGACAGATCTGAGTATTGTGGAAAAGCCCTAGGTGGGCTACTTCACTCATCCTAAAATAAATGAAGGCATCGTTTCCGGGTATTATCTATTTCTCTTTATGATTACTTTATTTCAACCTGTGCTTAGTTTTGATAGATCTCTATAGATTGTACATTCCTTATGATAATCTTAAAAATATTAACATGAAGGACTTCATCACTTCAAGAGATTCAAGTTTGCAAGTGCAAGTTCAAGTCATGGCAATGAGAAAATTTCCAAGAAAGAAGATGAAGAAGATTTGAGAAGATGAAGCAATTTGGGAATATGCCATCACTATTGAAGGCTTGGCCATGTTGAGTATCAAGAGATATTTTGCCATCACCAAAAGGATTGATCAAGTCTACAAGATGAGGATGTTGAGGTGGCACCTAGTTGTCTTCTACCAATCAAAGAATTCCAGTTACAAGCACATTCAATCATATCATGCCAAGTGTACAATTTTCTCATTGGTTCTCAAAAGCATTGTAATTTTCTTATTGACCCATAGGGTGGTGCCTTCATGTAATTGGTTGATAGGGTGGCAACCCTAATTAGGGTTTGTAGGGTTAAATCTTGGCCCTTGATCTTGAATTGATCTTGGCCCTTCATTGTAATTGAACAACTATTAAAGGCCAAGGCCTTCTCATTTGTAACAGTTAGTTAGACAATTAGATTGGAGTAGATTAGAGTAGGAGACTTGATGAAATTGTTGCCATTATGCTATCAAAGTAATTAATGATTCATTGTTGGTCTTCATGGTGGATTACTTAATGATTGTTTTGAAGTGTTGCATGGTTTCTTCAATTCCTCATTTAGAATTTCATTTCATGTTAAGTAGGATGGAAGATATTGTTGAATGGTGATTAATGATGAAGCTAGTGTCCATACCTTTTGTTACTTGCTGATTGTAAGTAAAGGTGTAAGGTTAGTCTAGGCCTAAATTGCAAGTGTTTAACTTCTATTGGAGATGTTCATTTAGATTGCGCCTCCATAGGGTATTTGGATGAATATTGACAATGTGATAATCATTCCTGCGTCCTTGAAGCTAGCACCCTCCAATGCTTAGTTGACACGGTGAAACAAGGACTGGTTAGAGGCTCACCCCATCATCAACATAGTCTTACATTTCTAGAGTTAGATAGCTTTTATTTCCTTGCAAGTTATTTTGTTGGAAGTGATTGAAGAAGTAAAAGTCAAGTTGATCTCCATTGAATGAATAGCGTAAGTCCCTTTGTGATAACCAGCATATCACATGATTTTAACTGGGTGAAAGTCCATGATCAAGAAGGAGCCTTGAGGTTGTCTCATTTGATCACACAATTCATCTACATTGTTTTGCATATGAGCATCCTTATTCACAAGAGGATTGGATATTTGGTGTTTCACCTTCAAACATTGAGTAATTGATTTTGTATGTTGTAGTGGAGCAAAACTCACATCAACAAGTCTATTTATTTTTCATTTAGAAATCAAACAATATCAGTATGTAGTGTTACAGTGACATTGGTGGTATTTTGCTGTAATAGTTTTTGTGGGTTTTTCTTATGAACCGGAGTTTAAATATATTAATGTTTCTGCTGTAATAGATCAGTTTCAAACATGATTAAAATCATATTCAGTGATGTTCTATAAAGTTCTATTTTAATTTGGCCCTTTCTATGCAAAAGTAGCTAACTAGTTTGGGTGTTTTCGATGAAGTTTTGTGTAAAATTTGTGAATCTATTTTCCAGATCTGAGAGTAATATTATATTTTGGGTTGAAGACATTACACTATGTTTCATGTACTTAGTTTTCCTTAATAGAGTTTTTAAACACCTCCCCCCCAACCCCCCAAATAAAAACTTTGAGTTGGCTCTATGGGTTGGACGTTAATGGTTACAAATAATTCTCTTAGTGTCTCTAAAATACAGTGCTATGTTTTCTCAGCCTGGGTTCTCTTTTTGCAATATTAACAATTTTCTTGTACTTTCCTATTGTCTCAGTTAGCTTTTTATAGAATGGTGATGGTGATTTGAAAATCTATTGATAGGATGCATGTTCCTTGCCATATGTTACTTTGTTGCTCAATCATGGCTTGCTCCAGTCCGCTCCCTTACCCGGATTATTAATTTATTTATATAAATTTATATATTTTTAATATAATACATGCGAGAGGGCCCTGAACTCTCACTTGATTGACCAAAAAAATTTAAGAAAAATCTTAAATAATTGTTAAGTAAAATAAAATAATATAACTCCTAATTACTCTTGAAATTGAAAAAAGACAAGTACTAATAATGATGGGAAAAGTCAAAAGTATTGCACAAGAGTTGAATGACAACCTGAGATTTCCAGTGTGATGAAAATAATATTTTGATGCCAAGAAACCTGGACCTATTTTTTGAGAATTCTAACTTATTTACATTTTGCTATCCCAAATGCGGGAGACTATAAATTTTTTTTAAAAAAGCAAAAAAAAATAAAGGCATGTGCCTCCATATATGCCCTCTCTCAAGTACAAAACACTCAAAAATTCTCTCATTTTGTCACTCTTGATTCTCTGATTTTTGCAACAGTTAGGTGAAGAAGAGAGAAAAGATTGAGTGGAGTGAAGGAGAGGGACTGAGTTTTTGCAAGTGCAAGAGGGGTGACAAGGAGCAAGAAAAAGAAGAGGAAGTGGTTTCTACACCAACTTGGAGGGATTTATCAAGCACAAAGTAGGTTTCTATAACTGTTTTTTCTATTTTTTGGTTTTTATTTGTTCTTTTTTCTAAGTTTCATTATCAAAATCTGATTTGAATCATTTGATGTTGAATGTTGCTGAAATAGAATGGCTGCAAATGGAAATTCGTGGCTTCATTTCAATGTTTATTCTTCATTTTCCATTTTGTCATCAATATTCATCATCAAATGATTCATTCTTTTTCAATAAACTAGGCTGAAACTGAGCACTTATAGACTTTATATTGTTTATTGCAGTGTCACAATGAGCTCTCATGATGAGTGAGGATGAGGTAGAGATTCAATCTCATAGTGAAACTGAATCTGAACATGAAAATGAGGCTGAGGGAGGTGACCATAAGGCTGATCCTGCAGCCCAAGCTAGTTCCATGGCAAGTGCAACAGGTAGTATAGAGTGCCCCTCCGCATTGCTGGCAAGGTATGCGAAGAGTCCACTTGTTCATAAGTCTCCTTTCAAACAGTTTGCAATAAAAGTACTAGTACCAAGCAGGTCAGGGTCAAGTGGTGGCACAAGGAAGCGGAAATGCAACTTTTGTGGTGTAGAATGGTATGGCAGTATTACTAGAGCTAATGCACACCTTTTTGTTCTAGGAAAAGGTGTGAGAAGGTATGTTTTTTTGGATGAAGGGAAGAACCTCATATATAGAATGGAGATAAACAAGCTTTGAGGTGTTCCGGATGACACTTCAGCTACACCTATGCCTACTGCTTTGCCTAGGAGGGCACATGTTCAGAAGAGGCAGCCACAAGCACAAAGTATTGGTCATACTTGGGGGACAAGAGTAGGAGTGATGCCACAGCCAGGTTCTTCTTCCAACGTCATTGACCATGCAGAAGAGGGAGGGGGGAAACAAAAGTTGCAAAGTAATCCCATAGCTGAATTGTTCAATGTGCAGCTGAAGGTTGAGATAGATGATGTCATTGGCAAGTTCTTCTTTGCCAAGAGCATCCCATTTCATGTAGCTCGATCTCCTTATTATAAGGGATGATGTCGATGGTAGCAAGGGGAGGACCGTTACATGTGCCCCCGAATGAGAACGAATTGAGGACCACGATCTTGGATAAGAACTATTCCAAGGTCAATGTGTTGAGGGAGAAGATGAAGGAAATATTGGGTGAAGACAGGATGCAACATGGTCATGGATGGATGGACAAACATTAGCCATCATCCACTCATCAATATTATGATTACATGTACAGAGGACCCATATTTTTTGAAGGCATCGCAAAGATGCTGATTTTCACTTCCACATCCTCAAGGAGGCTATTGAGGAGGGTGGGCCACAAAATGTGGTTCAAGTAGTGATAGATGCAGCACGTGTGCAAAGCTACACGGAAACTTATTGAGGAAACCAGAATAGGACAATTGGATTCTAGAAGAATCTTGATGACTAATGGGTGTCAAATATGTTGTTCAATGTTTGTTGCGAGTGTGACAATCTCAGCTATCGAGACTTCTCATGCAACCTTGTCCAAAGCTTCCATTTTTCAACTAGGAGGATGCGATCATGCCCGTCTATGCTTACATGTTTGACATTCATGTCTATGAGGATAGTAAATGTAGTGGTGTTCATTTTTTCATTCTCTGTCTGCACTATAACTATGTGATGGAGAAAGATCTATTGGTGGATTGTGAGGAAATTTAGGCAATAAAGAGATAAGTATTTGAATATTGATCATGAATTTTATGTAGTTAATTCATGCAACCTTGTCCAAAGCTTCCATTTTTCAACCAGGAGGATGCGATCATGCCCGTCTATGCTTACATGTTTGACATTCATGTCTATGAGGATAGCAAATGTAGTGGTGTTCATTTTTTCATTCTCTGTCTGCACTATAACTGTGTGATGGAGAAAGATCTATTGGTGGATTGTGAGGAAATTTAGGCAATAAAGAGATAAGTATTTGAATATTGATCATGAATTTTATGTAGTTAATTCATGCTATAATATTGAGAATAGTGAAACATGTATGCTTTTAGCATTGATCTGTATATTTTCCCTGCATGAATAGTTTGATTCTATGAGCTATTGCTAATCTCTCTAAAAATGCTTCCAGGACAGATCGAGAAGCAACGAGATGATGAGAGATTACTCGCAAAGTCATGCAAGCTATAAAAATGAGCATGGGAACGCTGCTTGCAGCCATCGGACTGAATTGGTAGCACATAACTTCATTAACGAGAAAGAACCTATTTAGATTGTCATTGCAATTAGTTTCTTCAAAGAGGAAGAAATGGCATTCAGAGGGAGACTATTCAGCTGCAAAAATCAGATTCATAGGGAACTTGAGTGGTAGATGTAGAATGCCAAGTCCTTTGTAGAGGATCAGCAAGCTTGTGTAGCAGTGTGACTGCAAAAGCTCATTGTTGGACAAACATTGGAGCCAATTTCCTAGTATTGTGATAATCAAAGCCATGAGAATGTTGCCCCTATTGAGAGGGAGTCTCAGGATTCAGATGATATTTCATGTGTTTTGATGAGTTCTTCTCTGAGAGGGAGAAGTTCGAGGTGCAATCCCTTGTTCATGAGTTATTCTCTGAGAGGGAGAAGTTTGAGGTGCAATCCCTTGTTAATGAGTTCTTCTCTGAGAGGGAGGAGTTCAAGGTGCAATCCCTTGTTAAAGAGTTCTTCTCCGTGAGGGAGAAGTTCGAGGTGCAATCCTTGTTAATGAGTTCTTCTCCGTGAGGGAGAAGTTTGAGGTGCAATCCCTTGCTAATGAGTTCTTCTCCATGAGGGAGAAGTTCAAGGTGCAATCCCTTGTTAATGCATTCTCCTTTGTGAAAGAACTTTGAGGTGAAAGCCCTTGTTCCACCCCCTGGGAATAGCTATGGTGGATCCACCCTTTGGGAGTAGCCATGGTGGATGTCATGTGAGAGAAGCCATGACTTAGCTTTCTATTCTTTCACCCTCTAGGAGTAGCCATGGTGAATGTCATGCTGAGATGACAATATTATAATGAGAAAATCAGTTATGAGATTTTGTTATTGAAACTTTTTTGGTTACAGCTCCACTGTGCTTGTCAGGTTGCGACACACTATGACATATGAATGATCTCTCTCTTGCTAAGAGGGGGTCTTAATGTTTAGGTAGTTGCGAGAGATCTCATTCATACCTGTGTTGGTTCTGCTTGGAGCTATCTCAGAATTTCACTTGTAATGATAGACTATATTGTTCTAGTTTCTCCCTATGCATCTTCGAGAGTTGTGTGTGCTTGTTGTTTGTTATCCAAAGATACTTAGCATTTTCTTTTGTATGTGAAGTGCCATTCTGTGGTTATCATTCCCGCTCAGCTGAGAACTTTTATGAACTTTCTTATGTGATCGGTTCTTTATTATCATCGAATTTCTCATTTATTTATCTTCTATTGTCTGCTGAGAAAATGGTGACATGGCACCGTAATTTTTATTACTTGGTATCGTGTGACATGGCACCGTAATTGTTTTACCTGACATCGTGTTCTCCTCATATGTTGAGTTATGTCGGGTTGTGTATTGAAGATTATCGACGGTTATGTTATTAATCTTCATAATTGCTATCGGTGCTTGTAACCGTCCACTCTTGTCATTCTTGTGCGCCTCTACAGCTACCCGTTGATCTTCTTGATGATTTGGAAGAAAATAAAGAGGATGGTTGTGTCGTTTTGTGTGGTTGTTCATCGGGGTCTGTGCAAAAATATTATTCTTAGCAAAGAATTTTGTATGTGAGTTAGAGCTCATTGGTTCTTCATTGTATTCGATCTAGACATGATCAATTTACTTATTATTTGTCATATTTCTTAGTATTGAGCATATCAGATGAGATACTCATATGATTCTTGTCTATTATTATGCTATTTACAATCAAGAGCTCAATCTGTAAATGAAATGTAAAAGGCTTATCGATTGACTATTGAGAGTCATCAATTATAAGCATAAAGGTCACTGTATTTGGTTTGAGTATTAATAAAGGGTCTATTTTTCAGGTGTGGCTGGGTTTTTCCCTCGAGTAGGAGGGTTTTCCAAGGGTAAATAATTGTGTCAATCAGTTATTTGTGTTCTTAGATATCTGATATTTGTGTTATTGTTGTTTTGGTTCACAAAAGTTTTAACACGTGAGTGCATTGATTCTATGCTTGAGCAGATGAGGGCTATCATGTGAGAGGACCCCTCATTAACTTTCAACACCAAGCACATTCAGCCAGGCATTCAACGAAGATGGGATAAGCTCAACACTCCCTTGCACATGGCTATCTATGCTAGGCCTGGTAGAGTTCCACCGATACAGGATGCTAAGGTGAAGGCAGGGTTCTTTAGGTGCATTAAAAAGATGTATGATTCTTTTAATGCCAGCCAGATTCACACTAAGTGGACCAAATTTGCCAAACTTAGGGGTTATTCAGAGGTGGCCAAGATGAATATAGCAACTATGGCATAGGAGGACCCAATTTTGTGGTGGAACTGCCATGGACCGGAATGCAAGACCACTACTCTAGCCATTCAATTACAATCTTAGGTTTCTAGTTCTTCACATGTTGAGAGGAACTGGTTTACTTATAGTTTCGTACACTCTCTTGAACAGACTTACCTCTAGGAGAGCAGAGAAGCTTGTGGTTGTACATAGTGCTTTGCATCTCATTGACCGCAAGAAATGTGTGTACAAAGAGAGTCCAGCAGCACGATGGGATGTAGAGCCAGAGGAGCCAACATAGATTGATAAGGATGTTACAACATCAGATGCGGGGCTGGTTGGTGTTAGTTTGATGGAGATTGACCATGAGGTGTCTAGTAGTTCCAATAATGAGGAGTTTTCCTTAGGCGATGATTAGAAGCCTTCCTTCACTACATTTTGTATTTGTTTTGATATCATGTTAATCATTGTAATCATCTTTATGATATTCATATTTTCAATATAATTGAAATCTCCAATTTGACATTTTCATTTGTCAAATTAGATATAGTATTCATTGTTCAAGTATTTAAATTTTTAGTGTCTAGTACTGTTGTAATTGCAATTTTTCTATTTTACTAATTTGCCAAACTTCCATTTGAAATGTAATTCTTATACATCTTTTTATAACTAGTTTTTCATGTACTATATGTATATCACGCCACATGCCCCCCATCCCTGAACTTAGGCTTTTGGTCCCACTGTCCCCCTGTCCCAAAGTTCCATGGAACATTGAATTAACCTACTAAAGGCATCAACCTGCCTTTATTTGGCAAAAAATTGCAAATATTTGGTGCTTCTTTACAATAACTTGCGGTCAACTTGCAAGGTTTCAGTTAACTCTGTAAGGATTTCCGGTCAATTTGGCTTCATGTTGAGGCAATCTACAATAATTTGGCATCGACCTTTGTTTTTGGTTTGAAATTGCTGTTATTTGGTGCTACGTTGTCTCTTCCCAATGTCAACCTACCTTTTCTGTCTGTAATCTGCATACATTTTCACGCAACCTGCCCTATTTTGGCCATGACCTGAATTTTGGTGCAAAATTTTGGCCCTTTTAAAACCAACATTTAGAAAGTTTGACCTCATTTGCAATTGTTTCATTGTTTGGGCAACTGTCTATATTTTCTCTTCGATCTACAATATTTTGCTTTTTCCTGAGACTTTGATTCACTGGATAAAAATCATCATCTGTCATTCATTTCCATGGGATGTTTTAAACGTGGCTTTTCTAATTGCATTTTTGGTTTGAACAAATTGCAATTTAAAAACTATATGTGTGGCATTGAAATCTGCAGATTCAACTTCCTATTTTGGGCTCAACTGTGTGTAAAACTTTACCTCACTTGAACGTCTCTCATGAGCAGACACCTCTTATGTGACCCATCCCATGAGTTTGCAAAAGTCAACCACTCCCAATTTGGTTCATATTTTATCTCAATATTTGAAAATTGAAAACAATCTTAAGCACATCAATATAGTCAAACTCTCCACCCTAAGAAAGAAAATTTCCTTTAAAATTCATGCTCCAGGTCCTTAACATGCTACTACTTTTCAAAAGCTTACAACAAAAACTTAGAACCTGATACCTAGAATAATAAAATCACATCAAGGAACGTCAATCTCTCCACCCTAAGAAATTTTCCATCGAAATCCATCCTGTGGGTTTTTAAGATGCCACTGCATTTTCAAAATTTTGAAATCACAATCTCGAGGCAGGTACTTAATTTGAAATTATATTAAAATTTTGAAAAGGTATGTGAGAATTCATTTTGAAAAAGAAAACATATAGTAACAGTCTTTAAAACAAGTAGACCATTAACAGACCCTAAAAAACAGTTCGCCGAAAGCAAGTTAAACAAAAAGTCATCCCGTTATAAAGATCAACACATCTAATCCTAATATAAAATCCCTGACATTTGCACAGATCATGTTTTGGCAACCTAACAATATACCCAAGATCTATCAAAAACTAAGAACCCAAAACAATTCAGCAAATTAATAAAGAATCCATCCCTCGCATCAAAACATATTAAATTTATTGAAAAATCACAACAATGTAGCAGATAAATAGAGAACACGTCGCTCAGATGAAAGCCCATTAGACGTATATAAAAGATGGCAGAGTATTCCCCTGGAATCACATCAATATCCGAAATTCGATCGAAACTAACCCCTCCGTACCCCACCCCCCTCCCCTCCCCTCCCCTCCCCTCCCCAAATAATTTAACAAAGAAAGGCAACAACGTCCATTTCTTCAATCAAAACACAAAAGGATCAAAAATAGAATTGTTGAATTGTTCTAACCATGTTGAATTCTTTAAGGAAAAATGTAGCAATAATTGAAATCAAGAACATAAAGAAACAGCCCGTGCTGTACTTACATTGTATGCGAGAGGAGGAATGCACCGAAGAACACCTAGATGTCATCTCTTCCGCAAGGACGAGCGTGTCCTTCGAAGGAAATACGAGATTTAATTGCAAAGTATAGATTATCAAATCCGGCCCTCACTGGAAATGTTTTCGTTTCTTTCATTCATGGACTGGTGGTCTCCGAAACAGGTAAATTCCATTCATTGGTATTTTCCGTTTTCCGCGACCTTTTTAGCTGCCGTTTTTCGTTGGGCGCGTTGTTTTATGTCCCATATAAAATACATCGAAAGACAGATGTAATCCATACATAAACCAGGGTTTGGTCAAACTGTCATCTATGTGTGTGGGACACCCAGTCCCACACAGCGAAGACAAGCGCGTTTTCCATTTTTAAAAATCGTTGCGCGTTTTCCGGTTTTTAAAAATGGTATATTATTAGTTCCTGCTCATACTTATGTATCTATTGGATGCAATATATATCATTTTTATTATCTTAATAAAAAATTGTATATATTTCATATTGTTCTATTAATTATACATATTTAAATGATTTAATATTTACTATCAAAAGTAACGGTAAAAATTAAATTTATTTGCAAACAAATTAATAAATTTCTTAACTTCATACATTTCATATATTGTTCTAATATTTATTAGTTGGCAAGGTGACCCAAATGATACCAGACTCTATATATATAATGTAAAAAAACACTAATTGAATAGTTATTAATGTGTGTACTCTTACTATGTGAATTAATATATTCAAGTTTCCTTCAAATTCTAATCATTTCTTGGCGTTATTTTCATTTTGTGCAAATTGGCGAAGGTGTTGTTTCAAGTATAGGCAAATGCATGTATCAAGTATAAGTAAATTAAACATATATGCATTGTATCAAGTATAGGAAAATTATAGATATCTAAAAAGGCATTGTATCAAGCATAGGTAAAATGTAGGGATCTAAAAAATTTGTTCTGGTAATTCTATTGTCAATCTGATTAAAGCGGAAATAAAACTATTGGAGCTTATTGTTCACAAGCTGGGTTGACCCCTCTTGTTATTAGGTGTCTCGTGCAATCCTGAAATCAGTAGAATAGCCCTAGCTTCTGTTAGAAACATTTACATTTACAAAGAGTCTTTCTTTTAGCTTAGATTTGGTTTCATTCATCATTATAATCTTTAAGCCTTAAAGATGCAAAATCAATGGTTACCCTTTGAGCCTTAAGTGTTACTAATTGAAAACCAACCAAACTATTATTCATTGATATGAAACAAGCTTAGTGTGAGTATTTTCTACAAATTCCTTTGTTACCAATACAATTTTTCCTAGTGGGTGTTCATCCTCATAAAAGTCTTTTTTTTGTGCATTGTCTTTTTATTTTGCTTGAAATTTATATATTTTTGAGAATTTATTTCAGTGTTTTTGGGTATTTAACTAACTATTGCTTGTGTCATTAAATGTATGTTTTTTTTTTCGTTATGATTTCTAATTGACATATGCATCCATCGGATGCAATATATCTTTTAATTGACCAATCATCTATGAATATTTTAAAATTTTGTATACATTTTCTATAATTTTATTAATTATACCCGTTTAAATTATTTAAACAAATTATTTATATGTCTTCTTATTCGCTATTAAAGGTAACAATAACTCAAAAGTTAAGTTTATTTGCAAACAAATTAATAAATTTCTTGACTTCATACATTTAATATATTGTGTTAATATCGAGCTATATATATATA
>MU226169.1:9500008-9514353 GCA_018584345.1 Thuja plicata
AATGTCAATTAATGTGTGTATTGTGTCGTCTTTACTCTATGCATAAATATATTCAAGTTTCCTCCAAATTTCAGTCATTTATCGACGTTGTTTTCATTCTACGTAAATTGTCGAAGGCACTGTATCAAACATAGGAAATCTGCAGGCATCTAAAAAGGAATTGTACCAAGTATAGGAAAACTACAAGCATCTAAAAAATGTGTTCTAGTAATTCTATTATCAATCTAGTTAAGCAGAAAAAAATATTGGGTTTTATTGTTTACAAGTTGGGTTGATTCCTCCTGCTATTTGGTGTACCATGCAATCCTAAAATCACCAGAATAGCCTTGGCTTTTGTTAGAAACTTTTACATTTACAAACAACCTTTCTTTCACTTAGATTTAGATTCATTCATTGTTATAATCCTTAAGCATTAAAGACGCAAAATCAAGGGTTAGTCTTTGAGCCTTAAGCATTACTAATTGAAAAATCAACCAAACTATTATTCAGTGATATGAAACAAGCTTAACGTACGTATTTTCTATGAATTCCTTTGTTACCAATGCAACTTTTGCTAGTGGATGTACATTCCCATAACATAAATCTCTAGTGGATATTCATCTTCATAAGTCTTTTTTTGTGCCTTGTCTTTTAATTTTGTTTGAAATTTATAATTTTTTTAGAATTTCTTTGGGTGTTTTTGGGTATTTAACTACTTGTTTCTTGTGTTGTTAAATGTGTGTGTGTGTGTGTGTGTGTGTGTGTGTTTTTCCTTATAATTTATAATTAGTTTGGCTAAGTCGTGGCTAAGTCGAAGGAAATAATTGCTAACATTGTGACAAACAAAATTTCTCGACTGGAAAGTTTTTGGATTTTACAAGGTCCTTGTGGGCACTGTACCCAATGAGACTTAAAACCAAAAACTCTACATGTTTTGTATTTTATTTTAGATTAGGATTAGAAGCAGGATACTTATGCATCCATTACATTCAAAATATCTTTTTAATTGGTCAATCACCTTTGAATGTTTTGAAAATTTGTATACATTCTCTATAGTTCTATTAATTGTGCACTCTATTGTCTTTCGGTAGATCAAGCTCATAGGCCACCTCACCAACTTGTCGAACAATCCTGAATGGCACATAATAGTGTGGCTTGAGCTTCTTTGCTCCACTCTTCCAAAGAGTGGATTGCATCTAGGGCTGCAACATGAGATAAACCATATCCCCTATCTCAAATGACCGCTCAACCCTCCTCTGATCAACGTACTGCTTTTGATGATTTTGTGTCCTCTGTATATTATCTCATAAAGCCCTCATGATATCTCAAGTTTCCTGCAAAAGATCACCAACACTGGGCTCCCTGCTATCACTGAGCAACAGATCAAGGAAGCTAGGTTCGTCATAATCATACAATACTCTGAATTGTGTCATTTGAATGGTCATATGGTGAGTGGAATTATAACAGTACTCACATAAATGAATCCACTTCACCCAAGCTTGTTGCTGCCCTACTACATAAATTTGTAGGTAACCCTCCATCCATTTGTTGACAATCTATGTCTGCCCGTCCGTCTGAGGGTGGTAGCTTGTGCCCAAAGTCAACTCGGTCCCACGTAATCTAAAGAGATCTTGTCAAAAAACACTCATGAACCAAGTGTCTCTATCACTTGCAATGCTCTGAGGCAAGCCATGTAACCTGAATACCTCCTGGAAGAACAAATTTGTCACCTGAGTAGATGAGTATGTGGTAGCGAGCAGAAAAAAGTTTGCATATTTTGTCAACCGATCAACCAACACAAATATACAATCTCTATCTTGGGCTTTCGGCAAGCCCACAATAAAGTGCAGAGATAATCACTCCCACTTCCTCTTAGGAGTAGGAAGTGGCTGTAGTAATATGACAGGATATGTATGCTCTTGTTTATTCTGCTGACAAACAGAGCACTCTCTAACATGCTGAGAAAATCTACTTTAAACCCTTTCCAGGTAAATCTCTCCTAAACCTTCCTGTAGGTCTTAAAGTATTTAGGATGACCAGCTAAAGGTGAATCAGGAAAGGTTCTCAACACCATGTTCTTCACATCTGATCCTAGGACCAAAAATATTCTCCCTTTGTAAATGATAAGCTCATTCACAAGAGAGTACCTTCTGTCTTGAATAGTCCCATCAATAATTCCAGAAGCCCATTGGTTCTTGGCATGCTCAACAATAATCAAGTGCCTCCAATCCCCTGAAATTTCAGCCATAGAGCTCAAATGGGGGTGTCTAGATAAGGCATCAATAATAAGGCATCAACAATAATATTTTGAGTACCTTTGACATAGGATATGTCAAAGTAATATGACTACAACTTGCTAACCCATTTTTGTTGATGTTCATTCAGATCTTGTTGTCCAAGGAAATGCTTCAAGCTATTATGATCAGTTTTAATACAAAATTTGTTGCCAACTCAATACTGCCTGAACTTGGCCAAAGCATTCATAATTGCCAATATTTTCTTGTCATAAACATTGTAAACCCTCTCACAACCCTTAAGCTTTCTAGTCTTGAAATCTATAGGATGATGATCCTACATAAGCACAACACCAATGCCTTCCCTAAAGGCATTGCACTGAAACTCAAAAGACCTAGTAAAATTTGGTAAATCTAAAACTGGGCATGTCGTCATCAATTGTTTGAACTTCTCAAAACACTCTTAAGCTTGAGGATTCCGTACAAAAGCCCCCTTTTGTGTCAAATTTGTAAGTGGTGCTCAGGCTCCTTGGTGTACAAGGACTCCCTGTCAAGTATACTCAAAATAATATCCAGATGAGCTAAGTGTTCCTCCCAAGTTTTATTGTATACCAAGATATCATCAAAGAACAATGAGAACAAATCTCCTCAACTGAGACTGGAAGACCCTGTTCATAGAGGATTGAAAAGTAGTTGGTGCATTGGTTAAGCCAAATGGCATAACCAAAAATTTGAATTGCCCACAATGACACCTGAAACTAGTCTTCTCTATATCATTCTCTTTAACTTTGATATGATAGTTACCTATCCTCAAATCTATTTTCAAGAAAAATCAAGTTCCCTGAAGCTCATATATAAGCTCATCAATACGAGGGATGGGATACTTGTTCTTAATCATTCTCTTATTCAAGACTTGGTAGTCAATACACATCCTGAGTGTACCATCTTTCTTCTTCACCAAAATAACTGATGAAGCAAAAGGAGACTTACTTGGCCTAATGTGTTGGATAGCCAACAAATCTCTGATAGTCTTTTCAATTTCATTTTTTAGCCATTTGGGATGCGGTAAGGAGTGATCATGATGGGCCTAGAGCCCTCCTCCAACTTAATGACGTGCTTTATACTTCTTTATGAAGGACTACTAGGTGGAATATCACTAAATATTTAGAGTGTTTAATCCTGAGCTCATGTACATCTGAATGGTAAGCTATTTTTTCTATTCATTATGTGTAGGCATCAATCTACATTTTGTTTCCCACTCAACCATATCATGTCTAATAAGTCTCTTGATCTGCCTGAATGTAATAACTCTCAAATTACTCTCCTTGATGACTTTTAAAACACGAGTCCTACCATCCATTTCAAACCTCATATGCATGTCCCTGAGATTGAGTGTAAACACTCCAATGGCATGAAGCCAACTCATACCAAGGACTACATATGTATCTCCCATATTAACAACATAAAAATCTGCCTTCAAGTCATAGTTATTCAACCGCATGGGAAGATCAGAAATCATTCTATCACACTTGAGTTTGGATCTCATGCTTTGCCACTATCTTCACCCTTATGCTCTCAAAATCTTGAGTTTGGATCCCACGCTTTGCCACTAATCGTGCATCTATGAAGTTATGTGTTACACCTATATCAAGTAAGGAGACCACTCTTTGTCCTTCCAAGAGGCCATGCATCCTTAAGGAGCCTTCCTTCTTCATGTAAGAGGGGTATAATTCCTTGAGACTAGTTTGACCTACCTCCTCACCCTCTCTATCTTCACTTTCAACCCCTAAATCTTCTTGGGCAGCTTGCTACTCCTCTATATCAGATTGGTTTTCTTCATCATAAAACCATTCCATCTACCTATTCTTCCCTTTTAGCCTTAGGGGAAAATCATGCTTTTCATCATAAGGATCCTTGCAATAAAAACAAAGTTTCTTTCTACAAAAGTTATTGAGTGTTTCCTGGTCTAATGGGGCTGCAAATGATATTTTTGGATCAGAATTCTGAACCTTCTTAGGAGCTGATTTACTATCACTAGCTGAAGTAGAAGGTTTGGCAACAAACTTGCTACAAGTAGACATTTCCATGTTGCGTGTTTTATTCATTACCTCCTGCAAAGTTTGAGGATCAAATTCCTCTATCCATCCTTTCAAAGGCTCATACAATCCCTCAACAAATAATGCAACCAGCCTCGTGTAATGTCCCCTTTCTAGGCGACAGGAGATGAGAAGAGGGTTGACCTGTCACATGAGTTCCAATAGGTCAATGAGATGGTTAAGGGGACTCACTTTGGGGCTTCTTGTGTGGTTTCAGGTTATTTTGAGTGAGGCTCCATTTAGCCTGCAGGGTTCAGACACTATCAGGGATTAAAGAGCTTCAAACAAAATTTGGTTTTGAGCTCTGGTTTGCATTTTATGAGTAAATGAGGAAATAAATTATTATTTCTTAAGTTTGGGTTATAATAAAAAAAAGTGATATTATCTTCACTTTATAATAAAATAATAAAAATGTGATATTATAATCACTTTTTAATAAAGCAATAAAATAAATTTTTTATTTTATTAATAAAAAAAGGGGAAATGAAATCCTAATTCAAAATTAGGGTTAGAGCTGAAAATTAAAGGTGTTTAGGAGCTCATTTTGCACATCTATGTTTGAGAATATACACTTACAAGTTATTGAAGAGCTTCAAATTTGGATTTTTCTGTATTTGCAGAGGTTTAAGGATGAAAACCCTTGATTCCTATTAGCTTGGACGATTCCCCAAGGCTGCTGAAATTGGTTCTTGATGTTGCTTCCCCAAGAATGAAGATTCTTGAGGAATAGTGAGTTGGACATCTCCCTGACTCACCAAGTGATTTAATTTCAGTAACAACAATATTATAACAAATTTATGATCAATTTGTGGAGGGCATTCTTCATATTAAAAGTGGAAGGAGGCAGATTAGGCTTCAGACTTATCAGATGAGACTTCATCAGTGATTTAGTGACTCCCTAGACACACCAACATCAACCATACAGACTAGGACAGCTACCCACGTCACCTACAACCAACTGTTAGGGTTCAGGTGAAGCTATTTCAAATGCTAAAGTGCATATCAGACATATATCTCAAGGGGAAATCAGTGTTGTAATCCATTTGACTGAGATGGCTGGGAATTATCAGAAATTAGAGGAAAAATCAAAGTAATTGTGGCTTCAGAATTTTGTATTTACTCTATACTTTCTTGGTACAGTTTCTATATAGCTTGTGGTGCCAATAAATCAATAAATAAGTTGTTTCATATTAGTATTTTCATTTGCAACTAAGTGGTCAGATTGGTACGATTTTGTGTTGACCATTGGATAGGAAATCTAGGGATTTTAGAATTATTCCAGATCTGATAACTTTGTAATCAGTATTGTCATGAGGATAATGGAAACATATTTGGTGTTGGAAATTTGTTGTTTTGAATGTAAAATTATTGTTTATTTTTCTTTATTTGGCATATGTGAAAACCCTCTTAAACAAGCATAAAAAGCCAAGCATTAAACTCAGAAATCAGAACACAGTGACTTTGCATGACAAGTGTTTGTCAAAATGTCAACACATTTAAATTGAAGAATTTAGGGCATAATTGAGTTGGGATATTTCAGTGGTATCAGAGCATAATTATGTCAGCCTGTTGGGTAATGGATTTTGTTTTCAATTGGACAGTGGAAAAAGGTCATCGTGGCAAAATTGTCTTGCAATAAACAGGGATGGAAAGAAGTGTTACAAATGTAACATATGATGAACCATAAATTGCAGCGTCTTAATGATACAATGTCAAGGAAATTTGTGTATGCTAGTGGTTCGTTTGGACATCTAATAGAACAACTAAGAGTCCTCATCTCTCACCAAAAAATAAAGCAATTATGACCAACTATGATAGGTATCATTGTCTTCCTCAAGGGTTACAGGATATGCTTTCTTTCACATAATTCTTGGATATATCGAATGAGGATGAAGATGAATTGATATTTTCAAGTCCATACGAGCAACAAAAAGGAAAGAAACCATTGGGAAAGTTGAAGAGCTTAATTTGCAAGATCAAGGAAGGGAAGATGAATCACTTGTTTGTCTTTTGCAACCTACAAATGGTCACAATGAATGTGAAAATCAGTAATTAGGTGGGAGTCCTTAAGAAGAAATAACTTTGGATCGAGTGGAGAGTGGAGATTCACAGCACACCATTGCGCTATCATGTTGATCACAAGGTGGAAGTAGTTATAATCATGGATCAGCCCATTGAAAATGATGAAAACAAGATACTAGGGTATGACACCTATTCATATTTTTGCAACAACAATTCTAATCATGTGGTTGCACCCATTTCACATGAAGGTAATGATGTTGTGGAGTCTTCTTGTGATGGTATTCAAGTTGGGAGCGCTACACATGAGGTATATATTATGGATTCAAACCACAAGGGTCTTGATTTTGTTCACCCTACTATGGAAGATGATAGAAGGACGCAAGGGTTGTGTGATGGGTAGTCACTAAGACCTAAGAAGTCAGAGTTGCTTGTTGCTAAAGAAAGACAACACTTGCAAGAGGTGAAGGCAAAATGCAATCAGCTTGATAATATAAGAAGACAACGAGAGTCATACATTAGATCCATGTTTCTTCCAAGGGAAGAATGTATATAGGTTGAACAAATGAAGGAAGAACTCATATGCAATGAGACAAGGGTTGAAAATAGTCAAATACTCCACTTTCCTCAAAACATTGCCACTATTAGCTATGAAGACAGTAATGATACCATTCCTACTATTGATGGACTACAAGAGGCAAGTATGGTGCATGATAGTTTTGATGATGTTTTTTGTTTGGGGATTGAATTTATAAAATTTGATGTAGATGATGTTGAGGGACACGAGGGACCTAAATTGAAGTTTCCAATTGAGGTAGTTGATCATTCTCGTGATGGTGATAGTGATTTGATTGATGTCTCTCTTAGTGGGCCAGTCACTCTAGAGGCATCTTTGTTGAGCAGTGATGGCATAAGTGCTTCATTTGTGAGTTTGGCACCTATTTCTCTTGGTATGGCAGCGATGTCCTTTTTTATTAGTGATTTCATAGTCTTAGACGCCTTACTAGTGGCTACCCAAGCTAGAATCATATAACACTTCTAGATTTGGCATTGACTACATCAACGATTCAGTATGAGGGCATGGAGGGGTACTCCTATTGGATATTTGATTGGCACCAGTTTGATGACATGTTTGAGATCATTCGTGTTGTTGGAAAAAGTTATGACAACAATGCAGGGTGGCCATTTGTGTTGGTTTTTGGGTACATGGAATATTATTCTCACATTGTTTTGATGTCCTATATACATGTATGGTTACTTGATGGTGATTGGTTGAGTACTCCTACATCTCATACAGTAGGGTTTATATCTTGATGTGGGATCTAGGTATTGATTTGCTTGGTACATTACTTTTAATGGATCCCCGTAGGTTGCTTCGTGGTTTATGATTTTTTGGGCATTTTTATCAGAGTGGAGCAGCCTGTTGTATGGATGGAGCCAGAGATCAGGCTTATGTTCTACAACATGATTGGTAGTTTATTGGGTGCTAGTCCCTATTGTACTGACATCACAAAGTTGATGGACTTTGTACCCATGACAATATTCAATTAGGTTTATATGACACATTTAAAGATTGGTAACTTTAGAGTTGAGCTTGTTGACATCTTTTATACCAGCTTGTTGACAGGGTTTAATCTTCTTCATGTTGGGGACATCATGAGGAGAGTTTTTGAGATTTATATGCTATGGTTGAGCATGGTATTCTTACAGTTACCTAGGATTGCATCAGATGTCAATATTGTTGTTATGAACCATGCATTGGCAGTATGAGTCTACATTTATTCTCAGAGGGGAGCAATGTCAGCATGGTGGGTTCTTTCTAAGAGGGGTTTGGGATACTAGCATTGACATGTGTAGTACATTCCTCTGGTGGATCCATGATGAGTTGCTTCACTTAGGGTGTATTGATACTTATATTAGAGTAATGCAGCGGATTGGTGGAGCGACGTGTCTCAGATTGGTAAGGGATCCAAGAATCGGGGTTCATTGTGCATGTGCAGATTGCTTGAGGAAAAGCAATCTCTGGGAAGGGAGGACTGCAATGTCTCCTTTCTAGGCGACAAGAGATGAGCAGAAGGTTGACCTATCACACAAGTTCTTGTAGGTCAACAAGATGGTTAAGGGGACTCACTTTGGCACTTCTTGTGCGGTTTCAGGTTAATTTGAGCGAGGCTCTAGTTAGCCTACAGGGTTCACATAGTATCAAGGATCAAAGAGCTTCAAACAAAATTTGCTTTTGAGCCCTGGTTTGCACTTTATGAGTAAATGATGAAATATTTTTTTGTAAGTTTGGGTTATAATAAAATACTAAAAAAAAATGATATCATATTCACTTTATAATAAAAAGGTGATATTATAATCACTTTTTAATAAAGTAATAAAACAAAATAAAGTTATTTTATCAATAAAAAGGGGTAATGAAACCCTAATTCAAAATTAGGGTTAGAGATGAAAATAAAAGGTGTTTTGGAGCTCATTTGGCACATCTATGGTTGAGAATTTACACTTACAGGTTATTGAAGAGATTTAGGGTTTGGATTTTTCAGTATTTGCAGAGGCTTAAGGATTAAAACTCTTGATTCAAATCAACTTGGATGTGATGTCCACATTTTAGTAGGTGTTTGGGAAAAGCCTTTGTTAGCCCATCACTGCGACCCTCATGGGCTAATGGATTGATTTGGGGGTTTCTGGTTGGGGACTTACTATTTATAGTAAGTCTATTTTTTTCAGTTTCCATTTGTGGCAAGGCGTTCGAGCATTTGACTTGACAGAGCAGAGCAGTTGGACTTAGCTTTGGAGTATTTATAATTAATTAATTAGGTTTTAATTAATTAATTATTATTGTGGAGCTTATTTTAAAAGTCTAAGCCATTAAAATATCATTGAATATATTATTATGATATGTTTGGACTTTGAATTGGAGGGTGAGCTAATTGAATATTATTTTTCAAATATTCAAACTTATGGTTTTAAGGATGGATGCTTTTAAGTTATGAAAAGAGTCTTCATGAAGATGGAGTTTGACATTTTCTTGGAGAAGATTGGATGCATTAAAGGGATTTTGAAACCTCCTTTTGCATTACCTTTTGATCATTTTAAAACTTGGAGACTTGTGAATTTGTTCAAGCTTGGAGACGAGGGTTTGGAGTTGGAGTTTGTTGAAGAATTGTTAATTCTTCCTTGATTTAGCACTTAGAGATGGAGGAATTGAACCAATGATTTGTGTTCTTCTTAATGGTCTGGTCAACATCAATTGATATTGAGACAAAAATATATGGTTGTTGTTGGTGTTTAGAGACATGTCGTGGTGTGTTTAGTCCAATCGCTATTGATATACATTCAACGTGGGAGTCCTTCAAGAGAATTTGACATCTCTCCTGTTAGCCGTAACCTATATCATTGTGCATGGAGTAGAAGGGAACCGTGGCGGCCAGAGAAATAATAACAACAACAAACAATTACAGAGGTTCATTACATTTGTTTAAGGAGTGATAGATCTTAAAGATTATTGCTAATTAAAGCTTTCGAATGAAGTTGGAATTGGGAATTGTGGATTTCAATTTTAAATAAGTAGGCCGCATTGCTATTTGAATATTGTATGGTTTCAATTCTTTCATATTTGCAAAACCCCCCAAAAAAACACATGTATGCAAAAATACAAAAAACTACAAATTCTAGAGACAAAAGAAATTATTTGCAGAGAATTCGGTGATAAACCCTGTCAAGCTCTTTACAGTGGTATCAGAGCTTGCCTACAAAGTGTTCGATAAAATGTCAAACATTTGAAAAGTAAAGCAATTTGGTGTTTTTCAGAGTTAGAACCAGCAAGGGTTCTTACATTGGACAATTCCCCAAGGCTGGTGAAATTGGTTCTTGATGTTGCTTCCCCAAGGATGAAAATTCTCATGGAATAGTGAGTTGGACGTCTCCCTGTCTCACCAGGTGATTTAATTTTAATAATAATTGTATTATATCATTTTTTTGATTAGTTTATGGAGGGTATTCTTCAGATCAAAAGTGGAAGGAGGCAAATTGGGCTTCAGAATTATCATATCAGACTTCATCAATGATTCAGTAACTCCCTAGAAACACCAACATCAACCATACAGACTAGGGCAGCTACTCACGTCAACTACAGCCAACTGTTAGGGTTCGGTGGAGCTATTTCAAATGCTAAAGTGCAGATCAGACATATATCTCAGGGTAAAATCAGTGTTGCAATCCATTTGACTGAGACGGCTGGGATATATCAGAAATTAGAGGAAAATTTGGGGCAGATGTGGCTTCAAAATTTCATATTTATTCCATACTTGCCTGATATGATTTCTATGTAGCTTGTGATTCCAATAAATCAATAAATAAGTTGTTTCAGATTAGTATTTTTATTTGCAACTAAGTGGTCAGATTGTTATGATTTTGTGTTGGCCATTTGACAGGAAATTTAGGGATTTTGGAATTGTTCCATATCTGATAACTTTTTAATCAGTATTGTTATGAGGATAATGGAAACATATTTGGTGTTGGAAATCTATTGTTTTTGAATGCAAACTTATTGTTTATGAACTTCTTTATTTGGCATGTGTGAAAACACTCTTAAACAAGCATAAAAAATCAAGCATTAAACTTAGAAATCAGAACACAATGACTTTGCATGACAAGTGTTTGTCAAAATGTCAACACACTTAAATTGAAGAATTCAAGGCAGAATTGAGTTGGGATCTTTTACCTCCTCTCTGAAATCCCTGTAACCATAACTGGATTTTTTTGAAACTCACTAATATAATTCTCCAAACTACTAGTTTGCTTCAGTTGAGCTAAATCTTTGAGATACAATTTAGGATCCCTCTTGTCAAAATGCTTAACCAATCTTGTGGTGTCCCCATTTTAGCAGTTGCCTAAAGGATGTGGTTATTAGCCCATCACTGCAACCTCTGTGGGCTAATGTCTTGTTTTGGGGGTCTCTTGTTATGAACTTACTATTTATAGTAAGTCATCTTCTGTCAATCTCTATCAGTGGCAGGGTGTTCATTGAGTGTTTTGTCAGAGCATAACAATCGACTTGGTTTAGTTTGATGATATATACAATTGATTAAGCATGTCTTAATTAATTATCATTTAATGTTATAATATGCTTTTGACTTTGGGGACTTAAAGTGAATAAGTTAAGTTATATTTGAATATTGGTTGTGGATATTCAAAATTTGGATTATATGGCACCCACTTTAAGTCACGAGTTGAGTGACTTTGAAGCTGGTTCAGTGTAACTTCTTGATGAAGCTCAGTGAATTATTAAAAGGAATCGAATTCACTCTTGAAAATTATCAATTGACCATTCTACATTTGAATTTTTTTCTTGGAGATGTGAGTAGAGGAAGAGGGTTTCATCCTTATCAAAGCTAATTGAATTGTGAATTCAAC
This sequence comes from Thuja plicata, assembly GCA_018584345.1. Taxonomy (NCBI): domain Eukaryota; kingdom Viridiplantae; phylum Streptophyta; class Pinopsida; order Cupressales; family Cupressaceae; genus Thuja; species Thuja plicata. The sequence goes on from MU226169.1 coordinate 9,511,755, forward strand.
ACAGCATACAACACTTTGAATTAGACAATTTATGTCCAGTGAATTGTGAGCCACAGGGATATGTTACTATCAAATGCGGGCTATTTCATGCATCGAATGTGGTGAGACTGGAATTGTGGCTTGGATTAATTGGAGGGAATTGAGAATGGTGTTTACTAGATGCATCAAGGTGGTTAACACATCAGTCGCAACAACAAGATGAACCGCATGCATTCATGGATGTATAAAGGTAGTTTTTAACACATTGCTAGTGGTGGATGTTTGTTTAGCATGACTATGGTTTATGCCAAAAAATAATGAATGTATGATGTGATTTCAATATGGCAATATAGAACCAATTTGTTTCTTGTGTGGTGTAATATCTTCTCAAATATTGAAAATACAAAAAAAATTATATATATTTGTCTTTAGAGAAAATATCAAAACTTTTATTTCCAGAGTAGAAGAGAATTTGCAGTTGAATTTTAAGGAAAGAGCCAAGCATGCTCATTACAAATCTGTCCACAAACTCTTGATAGGTGGTGATGTGGTCATGTTGCAAGGTGACCATCTCATGATACCACCAATTATGGGCTAAACCATCCAAATGTAAAACAACGAATATGATAGCATCTTCTTTAGTCATGGGACGTAATGTAAGGAAGGTATCTAGCTTGTGTATCCAAGATCTTTTTGTCACTTTGTCATTGCCATCAAAAGTGGGAAGTGACAATTTACTGGTAGCATGCTTAAGATCACTTTTTTATTTCTTGGATTACAATCTTGCCTTGCGCTGTTGTGATCCCTCTTCTTAGACACAAACTTGTCAAAATTCAGATGTTCCTTTACTTGTTGGGGTAATGCATCCCACTCTGCATGCATTGCCAAGATATTATCTTTGAAAGTCAAGCCCTCTTCCTCTTCCACACTAGCGAAAACTTTAGTGGCAATTATTCGCCAATTGGTGAATGTCGCATGTCGACGAGCGGGGAATTGGCAATTTTTTTCATATATTAGGTTGACCCTATCGCCCGACAATTATTAATATTGAGACCAATGCCTGGGCCCATAGCCCATCACTTTATTTAATTTTCTACTTTTCTTACACATCATCGCCAATGGAATCTAATTTTTGGTCCCTGTAAATTTTGAAAATTTGTCTATAATTTATACGTGACCCAAATGGACGGCCTATATTCGCCAATAGTTTTATACATTTATATTTATAGGCTGCCCCAAATTTGCCTGGCATTTTGCAGATGCGTGTCTCAACCCGACCCAAATTCACCAACTTTATTAATCATTCCTTCGTATTGGACAACCCATAATCGCCTCACAAATAATGCAAGACGTGTGAAAATTACACGGGCTTCGCCGAATTTGTATGCCTTGACCTAATACCTCCCACTTAATTCCCCAAATAAGGATAGTATAAAAACATTTGATCGATAGCAAAGGTTCAGACTATTGAGTGCAACTACATACTGCATTGGCGAGTAGCGACTACAATTTAATTTGAGGCAAAGGTAAGTGATACTTATTCTGCGACTCTGTAATTTTGAGTTCATTACTATTTAGTGGTAATTGGTAACCAGTTAGGGAACACTGGTGACAAGGAGACCTCAGACATGATTTTAGGGCCAATAAATCTAGAATCGTGTTTATATATATTATAGTCTATTGTCACTTCTTCAACAATTTAACATTTTTTTTTTGCAGTGGAAGTCATTGGAGAATGGAAATGTCAAACAAAAATAAGGGTAACAAGAATAAGGGTAAGGCTCCTACAAGTGGGGAAAGCCAAGAGAGGCCAGCAAAATGCAAAACCTTATCATCGTACTTTGGTTATGGTGTTGGAAATTTTTCTGTCCAAAATCAGGAAGTTGCTTCATCACAAGTAGATTTTGAAGATTCACAACCTGAAACTACATGACATATTGAAGAGGTAGGTGAACCTAATATCTCAGATCACGATGAACTTGAAGAAGATTTTCAGTTAAATACCCAGAGTAGCCATAATGATATAATCGACTTGGATGAGACTGAGAATGTCAGAGATGATGGTGCAGGGAAAAAGAAAAGAAAAATAATTCAAAAAATGATCGGAAGTGGGAGTTGTCGAGGAATTTTCAAATAGAATGGGTGTCAAAGTATCCATTCATTGAACCAGTGGACAATCCAATTGAAGGTCAACCTCTAGTAGAATGCAGATGTAAGATTTGCACCAAGATAAATAAGAAGGAAAAGAGGTTGCAATTAAAAATCGACACCATAGAGAAGCATATGGATAAAGTTTACGAAAAGAAAACCATAGATGGAGTTGAAAAATTAGTGATAAGATGGAAAACAAAGGATGAATCTCTACATGTTAGGAATGCAAAATTATATGAATTTTAGCTGAATATACAGACGAAGCCTGCTCAAGTTAAAGGCTCTATTGAAGCTTGTTTTGGAAAAGCATTGGAAGTAGAACTAATGGGTAAAGTTGTTCAATTAAGTGTTGTTTTTAATATTTTGAGAAGAGGGTGTCCTATGATAGACTACCCATCATTGAGTGCTTTATTACACTTTTTGAAAGTTCCTAACTATCCTAACAGTCATTGGTCAGTAAATAGTGGAT
>MU226169.1:9525509-9540442 GCA_018584345.1 Thuja plicata
AAATAACATGCTGTCATACATTAACAATTTAACATTTGTTTGGTTCATTTTCAATTTCACAAATTATAAAATCACATATGTCACGACTCACACATACATATTTTACAATTAAATCCATTAAAACAAATTGAAATGAAGTCGTAAAGTTTTCATTGATATTTTCTATAAATTTACAATATTCAGAATTTCGGACTTGGAGACTTTCACAGTTTCACTTGAAGTCCTTACAAAACTTTAAAGACAAAACCTACAACCTACAATAGTGAAAATTTCAAAATTTTCAGGCAGAGGCCATAGGGACACAACACTAAGGATTTTCCCCTCCGTCTAAGTAGAACTTTTCAGAGACGAAAAGCTCTATGAATTCATACAACCATCTGTAGTCCACCAAGTCATCCAACAGAAACCATTTGCGAAGAAAATCCCTACCAATCTGCACCCATTTCCTATGGTGCGTCAACTATTGAGCATCCAGGTTCAAAAGAAAAAGGTTGAATGGACACATCTTCGTCTGACTCAAAAATCTTGTGTATATCACTTACCCAAGGGATCCCCACCCCTAATTTTGCATAAACAACAACATCAACGATGTCACCCAGGAATTCATGTTTGAATAGCTTCCTTAATAGAAGGAGCATATCCACCTTCTGTCCCCTGAGGTCCAAAAGAGATGCCAAAAAATGGGACTTAATGTCCGTGTTAACTCGGTACCTATCAACATTTTCCAAAAATTGACGACCTAACACCATCCTTACAGCCTCATTTGTGAAGGCTCCAAACTCCTTGCAAACTGATTCAAGGGTTTGGTTTGAGACTGGGCCCAAAAAGGCCTTCTGTTCCTCCGCATCTATGTGCTTATCAAATAGATAGGAGTGTCCATCTTAAAAAAAAAACTACCACAATATTTGAAATTATACTAATACAACCTAAAAACCAAAACTAGAGGCAATCTTTCAAGCACTAGCAAAGGCAGACCCAAACCAAAGGAGAATTGAAGAAGAAGGAAGCGTAGATCATCTATAAATAACCCTTAATTCTTTCTCTAACCTAATTAATTCATTTGTCCTTCAAAATTCTGTAAATCTTTCATATTAAAAGCACGAGTGTGTGAAATTATAAATAGCCAGATTTAGTGTCAGTGATAAAACATTTCTTTTATTAACGACAACTGTGATACATTATCAACCGTCCACCTAAACAGATGTAAGACTTGATACGTGTAAATAATGATGTCATTACGTGTTGTTGCATTAATTAGATAATAGTTATGGTGCAAATTAATTAAACTTCAACCATTCATCTAGGATCATCAAACAATCTCAAATAAGACATTTAACATTATAAAATGATGGATGTTACTGTTAGGTTGTGTCGATGTAAATTTTTGTGCCTATGGATACCAACATGTGTTTAATCTGCAAACAATTTATTAGTTGGCGTTGGCCCACATGATGTATTGACAAGTCCCATCTTTTGAAAATCACCAATAAAATATTTATTTTTCCCATACTTAATGATAGATTAGCCAAAATATATATATATATTTTCAAAAGGCACATAAAATTCGCCAACACAAATAATTTTTTTCCCTTCAACAAAAAATCATTCGCCTCATATATTATAATGTATTTACTTCAAAAGAAAAAAATTCGCCTCACACAATATATATTTTCCCCACATTAATGTATTATTCACCAGGATTTTATGGAATTTTCATTGGGCAGGGAAAAAATCACCTTCGCCTTTATATTATTTTCCTAATTTGGAAAAAAAAATTGCCATTATCAAGAAATTTTCTCCCCTAAATTAATGTGCGATTCGCCAGGATTTTACACTGTTTCCTAGGAGGGGGTTTCTTAAAGTTATCCCTATTCCACACTACCTTCCTCTGAATTTGGTCTCAAGAATGTGGGGCGTGTGGGTCTATCATAAGTACCTATAGGTTTCCTATGTTCTCTAGGTGACCCAATTGCACTACCATGCTCTTCTTGTTCACTATTTGCTTCCTAGTCAGTCACATCTATTGGATGGTCGTGGTAAGCGACTGCAAAAAATTAGTAACCTGTTGTTGTCCTGCTGCTAAACCCCTAAAAATATCCATAACTTCCCTATCTTCATTGTTACATGTATTCCTAGGTGGAATTCTACCTCTCCTGTCACCCATGGTGTTCAATGGTGGTTTTTGTACCTGTTCAGCCGGTGGTTCTGTATTCTTGTGAGTGTAACACATGTGGGGAACAAATCTCTATGGCTGCATATAATACCCAACCCTGGAAGATGGAAAGAAACTACTCTGATACCACTGCAAGAGCCCTGCTGGCTCTACTATCGATCTACTGGCAACAGTTTGTTATTGTTCTCATAAGTATTTGTGTTTTTCTTGTTGTTTTTGAAATTTATGCATTTTTGTGTTTTGATTATATAAAAAACAATGCATGGAAACAAACTCTCTTACAAACCAATGCAGTAGAAATTCAATTTATTCAACATATGATTTGATTACTTACAATTGCAAGCATTGGAATTCAAGAAATGAAATTTTGTAACACCAAATGAACCTGGTTGTTGATAGGGCTTTTGAAAATCAGTAATTATTGCTTTAGATCATCGTGCAACACTGAATTGCTCTTGGACACCAATCCTAGTGATAAATATGAACCCCAACATGAAATGTGATTGGACATAGAGGCAAGGCGTCTAATCTCTAAGGCTCACGTGGGTTGTAGTAATGATGTAGTGCCTTGTAGAACCCATGATCTTGGTTTGTATGCTGCGATTTATTTTGTATAGCCGCCTATGACAATAATGCAATTTATTCTCTGTAAAAACTAATTCAATCTCCTCTAAGAACTATTTATTGAAACCCAATCATGTCTCCAAGGTGAAGCCATAGATGTCTGCAAAAATCGATGGATCTCTCACCATCTCTGATTGCAAAAACTCATGAAGATTTCCATTCTTCCAAGCTGTAATTACTGAAACCCTTACACTCCAAGAAACTTCTCATTCACAAAGTTAATTATCAAATGCATAAGGAGTTCAATTTTCAGCTTTGGCTTTATATATTTCTTCTCAAACAAGTCGGCCAAGTAGCTTCTTCAACACATCTCACATAACTTAATTGTATTTTCTTTTGATGAAGGTTCACTTTCATAATTGTTAATTAATTCCCTCCAAGACTAGGTGCTCATATTCAAATCACATTGAATATTCATTAAATAAAGACTTGGCACCAACTTTAAAACATTATAATAAGCCATTATAAAGTTGTAATTTTAATAAAGTGAAACTTTATTAAGAATTTGGCCTATTAAATCCATAAATTCACTGCAAAATCCAAATACCCAAGTGCCCTGCCAAAAGTGGTAATTGGGCGAAATTGACTTATTATAAATAGTAAGTTCCTCAAATTGAGTCAAAAAATAAATGCGAAGGTAGGGACCTGACCCCAAATAAACATTGAAGAGAAGTGATGGCCCCTCTGCTTAGGTAACGACTCAATCCAAGGACCCTCAAACCATGACATTAGCCTGCAAGGATTGAAATGATGCGCTAGAAACTCAACCACTAACACTGGCTAGAAAGGGGACATTACAACATGCATATATTTTCACATTAGCTAGGACTGCATTAAGATCCAAATTATATTGAGTTTCTAGGCTTAGCATTCAATTCTAAAATATACACTTGTGCAAGTCTAAAAGAATCAATCTAGATTGATTTAATATGCATTTATTTAATTAGCCCAGCTAAGCACAGGGAAAGGTTATTTTCCTCTACATATAGGTATATATTATTTAAAGAAGGTATGATGGGATAATTTAAGCTTTAGTTTGCAAATTTTTATTGCAGTACATGTCATTATTCTCGACTCTCAAATAAGGAAAGCACACACGTTCCAACATCACATATTAAATGCTCCTATCAATGAATGTTGGGACATGGTGACTACTTAGTCAGAGAGGCTTCCTAACAACATGACAACACCACTTTTCCACCTGAGTTTCACTTGAGCCCTCTTTACCAATGCTCTTTCTATTTATTTTCTACCTCATTCTCCTTTCTCTATTGCCCCATTTGACTCTTCGATGGAATCTTATGTATAATATACAAGTAAAAAAAAAAGAGTTTGATAGTGTTGTGATATTATCCCACATCGCCCCATTGAAAATGGGGACCCCCGATTTTTCTCTTTTTAGGGTTTTGTTTAAGTGTTTCAGTTTTAGTCTCCGCTCTCTTGCCACTGCAAAGTTTAGGAGTTCAATCAAAGTTTAGAGTTTTGCCAAGTTCAAGAGTGTCATCAAAAAGTAAAAGAAAGAAAGGATGACCAAATGAGTATTCTGATGCCACAAAGGTGTTCAGAGGGGCCAAGGGACAAAGATCGACATTGCTTGAGGTCAATTCTAATAACTACTTAATAGGAAAAGTTATTTTTTTTCTTTTTTGCAAGTTTCATTTTTGGCACTTATAGGCCAATTGGGGTTTGCTTTTTTTGCCAGCTTTTTTTCTTCTTCTTCAAAATTTCTATTTTTAGAAGTTTCTATCTTGGGAAGGCCAAAGGTTATGTTTGAAACTGAGAAAAGTGAGTGTTGATATTTTCAGATTTATGTAAGAAAAATATAATCTATAGATGGCTCTTAAAACTAAAAAAATATATATAAAATAGAATTGACAAGGAAGGTGGAAAGATGGTACCAATTATGTACACCAAAGTTATCTTGATAAGTTTGCCCTTGCTTTAGTCTTTTAGATCTACAACTCTGCCATTGATGTGATGTTGAAATTCTATCTCCATTCACTTATGCATAGGTCCAAATCTCAACCCATAAGATGTTAAATTTGAACCTCAAGGCATGTATAATAGCAGATAGGAATCACGCCCTAGATATGAATAAATTAGAACCCTTGATAGGTATTATTTTTTGGACAAAATCACACACCAGATTTGAATGAATTTGCACTCCAAGAATACCTAGATTCGATGATGTATGCCTAAATTAATTTGCACCAATTAGCTGATAGATTTCACACTCTATTGCAAAGATAATTCGCCTCTTTTGGATTCTTGAGAGGAAGAACAAACATTATGTTTTTGGTAGTTCTTCTCCAAGAATCAATCTTGTATAAATATGTGCCTTAATAATTAAATCCTCCTCTAGAGGATGGCCGACTTGGGCCCCTTAATTAATTATTATTTTTACTTATTTTATAATAGTAATTACCTTAATTATTATTATAAAATCTCACATGTAGAAGGTAGGGTAGTAATAATAAATAACAACAAATTATTATTATTCTCAAGTGTCTGATTTGATCTTAGTCGTAAAGGCTATAATATTAACACTCCCTCTGAGTATTGAGGGTAAGATCAACCTATAGATCACATCTATGGTTGGACACACCCTTTTAACCTGAATATCATCCTTGATAGTGGTAACAAAAAAAAACATAACCATCTTGGATACCTTATCCAGAGATGTCATAGATTCTACATCTATGAAGGTAGATTCCTATCTACCAAATAAGATGAAAACATTAGTCCATATGTATATCATTATTTAGTTCCATAATGTTATGCTTCTTGTTTGTGGATTGATCAGATCCACAAGAATATCAAGTCCATGATATTCATGATAACATCAAGTCACCAAATTCTCAAATATACAGAAATATCAAATCCATGATATTCAATGTAACATCAAGTCCATGATGTTAATCAACTAGGAGTCTCCTTGACTCAATAGATATCAAATCCATGATATAAAGAGCATTGGCCTAACGAATATAAAGTCCATGATATTCACCAAATTCTCAGAGCAATGGTCTCCAAACATCAAGTCCATGACGTCCACCATATACTCAAGTGTGGATCCCTAATACAAGAGATATCAAGTCCATGATATCATCGAGCATTGGTCTATTGAATATCAAGTCCATGATATTCACCAAGTGCTCGGAGTAATGGTCTCCCTACATCAAGTCCATGATGTCACCAATACTCAAATGTGGATCCTTGATCCACGAGTCTCCAAGACTCAAAGAATATCAACTCTATGATATCCAACAAAACATATAAATGTGAACTGCCACAATCCACATACAAATCAAAGCTAAGTAAGCATGAAAGAATGAACTCATATAACCTTTGCCACAAAGATATATGAATTATAAAACATAAAAAGAAATGTTAGTACAACAAACTCATTTTTCACCATGCCAAGTTTATTCCTGAAATGTTCAATTTTGTTCCTTGCTAGGGGTTTGGTGAGAATATCCATAGTTTGTTCATTAGTACATACATATTCTAATTGAATGGAATTTCTTTCCACCATGTCCCTAACATAGTGATAAGGAATCTCAATATGTGTGGGCCTATTATGGAACACAAGGTTAATAGCAAGTTTAATGCAACTCTGATTGTCACAATAAACAACAGTAGGTTCCATAGGTTTCCCAAACAGTCCCACAATGAGTTTCCTTAACCAAATGACTTCTCTAGCCCCGAGAGAAGCTACAATATACTTTGCTTCTGTTGAACTCTGAGAAACAACTTTTTTTTCTTGGTGAACCAAGAAATCATAGCTGATCCCAAGCTAAAACAACATTCGGATGTACTCTTCTGGTCTGTAATGCACCCTGCCCAATCCGAGTCTATAAAACCATGAAGTTCCAGTTTTACATTTTTGTATAATAGCCCATACTCAATGGTCCCACAAAGATATCTCAGAATATGCTCAAATGCACTCATATGCAATTGTTTAGGTTCTACCATAAACTGACTTAGGGGGCATTAACAACATAACAAATATAAGGTCTAGTGTTAAGTAGATACATAAGAGATCCAATGATTTGTCTATATAGACTAGAATCTGCTACCTCAGAACTAGTCATAGATTCTCTCAACTTGAGAAGGTTGGTTTCCATAGGTGTGGACATTGGTTTACAATCCATCATACCGAATCTTTTTAGAATATCAATCATATATTTCCCTTGATTCACAATAATTCCATGAGATTATTGCCACACTTCTAAACCAAGAAAATAATGAAGAAGGCCTAGATCCTTCATTTCAAATTCCTTTGCAAGGTCTTTTTTGCAATATGCTATAAGGTATTCTTATCCTATGATTAGGATATCATCTACGTATAGCACCAATATCCATAAGTCTCTATCTGATATTTTGAAATAGAGATTAGGATCTGCATCATTCTTTGAAAATCCTAGATTTTGAAGATAGCGATCAATCCTTTCATACCAAGCTCAAGGAGCTTGTTTGAGCCCATATAAAGATTTCTTAAGCTTGCACACATATGAGTGTTGATCCTTTGTAACAAATCCTTCAGGTTGCTCTATATACAATTCATCTTTAATTTCTCCATTTATAAATGCAGTTTTAACATCCATTTGATGGATCTTCCAACCTTTGGAAGCTGCAATGGCAATAATTGCCCTAACGGAGGAATATCGAGCAACAGGAGAAAAAGTCTCCTCATAATCTATTCCTTCATTTTGAGTGAACCCTATGGCTACGAATCTGGATTTATGTTTCTCAATACTACCATCTGCAACATGTTTAATTTTGAATATCCATTTTGATGATACCACAGATTTGTTCTTGGGTCTAAGAAAAATATCCCACACATAATTCTTCATTATGGATCTGTATTCTTCTAACATTGCATCTTTCCAAGCCTGAATTTTAAGTGCATCACAAACAGAAGAAGGTTCAGAATCTATAATCTCACTCATGAATGCAGCATAGTAAGTATACCTCTTAGGTCTTTTACTTTCTCTAAAATTTCTCGCAGGAGCTGCATAGTTGTTTGCATCTTCCAACATTTTAGTGGCCCACAATGGTCTTTTCTTGTAGATGGAAGTGCTAGGTTCACTTATAGGTATTAGATTATACTTAATAACATCATGATACTCCCTCTAATTCTCAGGAGGGTTGGATTGAAATAAGTCATCACATGCTATATCCTTAGAGGTCGAGAATGCAAGGTCTTCTTCAAATATAACATCTCTACTTAAATCAATATGCCTTTGCCCTGAAACATAGATCCTATAGGCCTTGGAAGATTCACTATATCCCACAAATATTCCCTTCTTTTCAGAGGGTTCCAATTTGGTTATCTTTTCTTTGGGAATGTGAAAATGCACAGGACAACCAAATATCCTAAGATGACTTACATCAGGTTTGTTTCCACTAAATGCCTCTTCGAGAGTCTTATTGTTCAATGCTGAATGAGGACATCTATTGTGAATGTAAACCAAATTGTTGGATGCCTCAGCCCATAGTGAAGTATGAATATTTTGATCATGTAACATAGCCCTTGCTGCTTCAACTACGGTCCTATTCTTCCTTTCAACTATTCTATTTTGTAGAGGGTTGTAAGGAACATTAAACTCCCTCTTAATCCCTAATCCTATACAAAAGGTGCTAAAGGCAAATGTATTCTCCACTATTATCCATTCTAAGAATCTTTATTCTCTTGCTTGTAAGATTCTTTATTAGAGATTTGAACTCTTTGAATTTGTTGAGAACATCGATAGATTCCTTGTTTTTAAGAAAGTATATCCAAGTCTTTCTAGAAAGGTAATCTACAAAGGTGATGTAATAAAGATATCCACCAATAGATGGTACGGACATGGGTCCACAAAGATCGGAATGTACCAACTCCAATATTCCTTTAGTCTTGCTTTCACTACTAGGAAAAGATGATTTGATATTTTTCCCTAATGCACAAGCTTTGCATACTCCTTCATGTCTAGGAGATAAATGATGGAAACCTATTACAAATTTATCCATAGAAGATAATGTTTGGAAATTTAGATGCCCTAGCCTCCTATGCCATAAATCACATGATTCAATTGATTCAACCATTAATTCTTGAGATGAAATAGTATCAAGTCTATAAAGACACTCATTTCTTAACCCTATGGTGTAGTCTTGTTTCAAGGTTGAATTTTTGGTCCAAGCCAAAACTTTCCCATCCATAAATACAATCTTATAACCCTTATCCTCAAGTGCTGATATTGAAACTAGGTTCCTCTTTATGCCCGTAACATATAGGACTTGAGATAGTTGTAAAGATATGCCGAACTTTATTTGAATGTTGCAATTTCCAAAACCCATAATTGGATAAGAAGTATCATCTCCTATGGTAACTTATTCCTTAATGTTTTCTAAAAATGAGTCAAATTTCTCCTGGAACTCGATGATATGGCTTGAAGCCCCGCTATCAATAACCCAAGAGTATTTATTAGAGGTTTGGGTAGACAAGGCTGAATATAGGGCTGGATTTTTCATGTTTCAAGTCTTAAAAGTTTGACACTATTTTTCCTAAAATCTGAATATGATCTTTCCTCTACCTAGGCTCTGATACCATGTTGATATTTTCAGATTTATGCAAGGAAAATACAATCTATAGATGTCTCTTAAAAATGAAATAATATATATATAATACAAAATTGACAAGGAAGGTGGAAAGATGGTACCAATTTTGTACACCAAAGTTATCCTGATAAGTCTGCCCTTGCTTTAGTCTTTTACATCTGCAACTCTACCATTGATGTGATGTTGAAATGCTATCTCCATTCGCTTATGCACAAGTCCAAATCTCAGTCCATAAGATGTTAAATTCAAACCTGAAGGCATGTATAATAGCATATAGGAATCATGCCCTAGATATGAATAAATTTGAACCCTTGATAGGTATTATTTTCTAGACAAAATCGCACACCAGATTTGAATGAATTGACACTCTAAGAATACCTAGATTCGCTGATGTATGCCTGAATTAATTTGCACCAATTAGCTGATAGATTTCGTACTCTATTACAAAGATAATTCGCCTCTTTTGGATTCTTGAGAAGAAGAACAAAAGTTATGTTTTTGGTAGTTCTTCTCGAAGAATTGATCTTGTACAAATCCTTAATAATTAACTCCTCTAGAGGATGGCCGACTTGGGCCCTTAAATTAATTATTATTTTTAATTATTTTATAATATTAATTACCTTAATTATTATTATAAAATCGCACATGTAGAAGGTAGGGTAGTGATAATAAATAATAACAAATTATATTATTATTCTCAAGTGTCTGATTTGATCTTAGAATATTAACAGTGAGAAATCACCCAAGTATAAAATTTATGTTTTCAACTCCAAATTTATTTGGGATTTCATGCAAACACAAGAAAAGTTGTAAAAAATTCTAGATTTCAAAACGAGCGAAAGCATTCAAAATTGTGAAAATTCTTGGAAAATCCTTGTTCCAGCTTCAAATTTATTAGAAATCTTTGAACAAAAAATCCTGTGGAAAAGAGCACTGATAGAAGCATGCTGATTATTGAAATTTGGCTGTGTTTGAAATTTTTTAGGATCTTCCAAAATCTAGAATGTCCATTATAACTCCTAGAGATCTGAAACCACTCTCAAACATCTTGATAGTATTTATATAAAATATAACTTAAAGTATAAGAAAGGAAAATTCTTGTACTTAAATATTATATTTTAAGCTTGAAATTCCATGAATCAATGTAAACTTTGACCAAGAAATGTTCATCAAAGTAAAACATTCCTCAAACCAATGCCAAGTTCGCTCAAGGTAGGAGGGAAATTTCTTAAGGCATGAGAAGTCCGACTTGGAAATGATGAAAATCCTCAATCCTCATCAAAGTCTAACTTCTCCAGCATGAGAAATCCCTAACACCACATGAAGTCCGATCAATGTGGGACTTGAGACAAATTCCACAACTACACATGAAGTCCGACAAACTATGAGAGCTATGAGATTTGCTAAGTATGGAAAATTCCTCAAATGCATGTGAAGTTCGCCCAGCCTAATAAGAGGCTTTGAAAATTGCTATGTTTGGAAAATCCCCAACTCCCCATCAAGTCCGCCCAAGCTTGGGTATTTTCAAAACTTTGCCCAAGTATAAAACAAAATCAAAAGAAAGCAAAGATAAAGAGATCGAATTAATGCAAGAAAACAAACCAATCATGGATTTTTAAAAAAAGAATATAGAAACAAAGTGCTTTAGCTTAGATTTTTTCCCAAGAAGTTCTACAATAAAGCAAAGCAGATCAACTTCAAGGAGTTCTAGAAGAAAGTAAAGGGATAATAGAAAACAAAGTGATTTTTTTATTTCAAGAAGGATCGACCATGAAGGAGAAATGAAAAAAAAATCAGAAAGAAAGCAATAATTCAAGCAAAGCGATCTCTTCTTGGAATTCACAATGCTTATAAATACATAAGCTTGTGATTTCATTCTTCACAAACAAGAGAACACAGCTCTGGAGTTAGCATTTTTTCTATTCTCAGAAGTAAGTGAATATTTTGAACAATTTTCAAACTTAGTTTTATTAGTCGTTAGCACAGATCAATGATTTTAGAAGATTTTTCAATTGAAATCCTAATTTATCTCTAGTTTGAAGGTGATTTTCATATCATTTTCTCAAAGAATTTGAAGGGTTTTCTAATTTGATTGCAGATTTAAGATGATTTCTTGTAGACTTGAATTTTTCAAATCGAATTCAAGATTTCAATATGAAAATTCTCAGTATTGGGCCAGATTTAATGAATTAGATGTCAATACAATGACGAAAAATACAGTGAATAAATTTGTCAAATCCACATGGAAAGTTGTGAAAAATTCCTGAAAAAATCTATGGAAAGTGGTGGAAAATTCCTGATTTCAAACAAGGAAAGTTGTTGGAAATCCACAAGCACAAGCAAAGTCCTCCAAGCTTAAGCTGACTTGAAAATTTGGCTGTGTTGACAACCTAGGTGAAGAATGCAAACCAAAAGATGAAATTCACTCTCTAGAGCTAGAGAAAAGTTTGAAAATTGTGGAGTACAAAGCCATTTGAGGTTGAAATCACTGACTAACCAGAGAAAATTCCAAGTGGAAAAATGTTAAGTTTATGCATAGAATAGAAGAGGTATGAGTATCTAGAGAGGGAAGATGTGAAGTTTGAAGAGAGGATTTTTAGAGGGTGATATCACTAAGGAAGCAATGGTGAAAATTGCCTAAGTATGAGAAATTTCCTGAAAATCAAACTTGAAAGTGCATTTCCAAGTACGAGACTTCATAATTTCCAAAATTCATAAGGTTATTTTCAGATTAAAGCAAATGTTGGCGAAGTTATTTTAATGAGTTATTGATAACTTTCTCAATGTTGTTTTGCAGGTCTAATCCAGAGTGAAAAATAAACAACAAACAAAGATGAAGGAGATGCTACAACACCCCTAGATTTTCAAAGATCAAGATCAAAGGAAGGAATTCAAAATGATATAAGGAAAGATGACATTCAAATATGAGAAATTTGTCTAAGGCATGGAAAAATCCACAAGGTAGCACTAAGTCCACTCAAGGAAAATTCTAACATAAAGCCAAGAGGTCGCCATGAGAAGTGCTAGTGAAAGACAAGGAAAAAGTTATCAAAGTGTTGGAGATTCCTTTTAAAGCACATCAAATTCTACCCTTCAAGCATGAAAATACAAGAAACATGATGAAATCCTCATTCCATGCCAAGGAACTTCAAAGATCAAAGAAAATTTGGCTAAATATTGGAAATTCCACAAGCAGAAGAGAAATATTGTTTAATTCAAATTCATGACTTCCAATTGAATTCCAACCCAAATTTTTCACAATCGAAGCAAGTTCATTGTCATCATCAAAATTTTGCCAAGTGTTGAGATGTCAACTCTAGGAGGGATTTCCAGGAAGATTTCAAAGACATCTTCCAAATTTCAAAGTTCACACCAAGAAGTCCAAGATCTTGGACCGAAGATGAAGAAGAAAATTCAAAAGGAAGAAAATTCCAAGTTCAAGTTGGTTTAAATAAAATGCAATTTTGGAATTTTTTTTCCAAAATCCCGAATTCCCAAAATTGAGAAAGAATTGTTCAAAGCTAACTTCATTCAAAGAGATAAGCATGCTAAGGTGGCAACCACCTGTTTCCACCAATATGATAATTTCAAGACAAGGCATCCCAGTTCAATGAACCTGACCTTTTCTTCCATCAGAAAGCTTCGTTTGAGTTGTTTATTTTTCATTGGTTCTCATTGGATAATCATTGTAGACCCTAATTAGGGTGTAGTTGTCTAAATCTTGGCCATCAATCTTAAACTGATTTGGGCCCTTCATCTGTTTGTGAAATCCTATATAAAGCCCTCTCATTTAATTTGTATATGGAGATTCGGAGAAATTGTGGCATAAAACTCTTCTTAAGTAAATTCATTGTTCAACTGTTGGTGAATTTAATATCTTTTGCTAGTTGCATGGTTTCTTGTCCCTCACTTAGAGTAGATTTTATTTTCAAGTTGTTGAAGTGAACGAAGGATTTGATGGGAATGTTCATTGTGGAATCAATATGTTCATACTTTAATAGCTGGATGATTTTTAACTATTGTGCAAAGTTAGTTTGAGCTTGTGATAGAACAACTTAACTTCCATTACTGTATTCATTGTCCGAACCTTGGTAAATATACGTGATGTGAAAATCCTTTGAATACCTTAGAAGATTGCACCGTTCTTGTGGAGTTTTTGAATTTGGCAAAACAAGGATAGGTTTTAGACTTAGTTACCGATGTGTGCCACTTTGGGCTGGATGTTGATGTGAGTGCCTGTGGATGCGGGTGCTGGAGTGGAAGCCCTGTGGGTGCCACCTGGAAGCACATCCCAGGCACCCAGATGCTTCTGGATGCTTCTAAGCATCTGGGCACCTGGGATGCACTTTTGGGTGGCACCCACAGGACATCTGGGCACCTGGGATGCACTTTCGGGTGGCACCCATAGGGCATCCGGGCGCATCCGCGGCCAGTATGCCCAGAAAGCTTTAAAAAATGACTTTTTAAATATTTTTAAGTTTTTTTCCCACTTAAAACACATTATAGCATGTGCTTAATAGATTATTTTATTCTAGTTTTTCCTTCTAAACCCTAAAATGACCCTAAAAGAGGTATTCCAAACAATTTTTAGCTAATTTGTTTTGCAGCTGCACTCTTTTTTCATTTGCTCTCCATTTTTGCTTGTTGAAGGCAAATTGATTCTTGTTGAAAGGGATCATTTGTAGGGCAAGGGATTGCTTCCACAAAGGCATTTTGTGCATCTAAAGCAAGAATTTGATCCCATTCTTGAGTCCTTTAATAGATGTTTTTGTGATTTTGATGATTTTTTTCAAGTTTGGGAAGAAATTTTCCAAGTTTTTAATTTTTTTTTTAAAAAAAGAAGTAAAGAAACAAGTTTAGCTATCCATTTTAGTATTTTTGTATCATGTTTTTGCACTTGTTTGGTTGATGTTCACAATTTTTTTCTAATTTAAGTTTATTTAATTTCTTAATATCTTATTAGCAAAGCAAGAAATTACATTGTATTATGCAAGAATGACCACCAACAGTAGTCAAAGTTTAGCGGTAGGGGAAGGAGGTGATAATTTCAAAGTTGATGCAACATCTCCTTTATGGAGACATACCATAAGACAACAATAGGTTGTAGGAGGTGGTTCATATCTTTGGAAGTGTAAATATTGTGAAAGTAACAAAGGCAAAGCATTCAATAGCTCATATTCCCGGGTCAAACTTCATTTTATGGGCCCTTCTGGTAAAGGGATGGCTCTGTGCAAAGGCACAAGTGGGAAAGGGATGACAGACACACAAATAAAATCCTTTATAAAAGAACAAGAGGTTGCTGATAATTTGGTTAAAAGATCTTAAAAAAGTTTTTATCAACCTTCATCGGGAAAGAATAAAACACAATTACCCATTGAACCAATTCAATCCTCCAAACATCCATTTTTTCAAGTGCCTATACCGGAAGAGAATGAGGAAGAAGTAGAAATGACATCCCGCAAAAGAGGTCCATTGGACAATGCATTTAAAATGGAGGCAAGAGAGCGTGCTGATGAAGCCATTGCACGTTGCCTCT
>MU226169.1:9560201-9585304 GCA_018584345.1 Thuja plicata
ATATATAAAATTATTATTATTATTATTATTGAGTATACATTTATTCCTCTTTTCATTCTTCCATTCCATGCCAAGTCTATGATGATTCTTCGATGACGAGTTCATAATATTTTTATGATCTCCTTTTCCATTTAGACGACAATGATCTCCTATTCCGCCTTCTCCAGGAAAATGGATTTGATCTCCAATTTATATCTTGCAATATTGAAGGGGACCTATCATTTCCAAATCGCGCCTCTTCTTATTATCTTAGTAACTATACAAATCACTGTTTATTACTAATAACGAAGGATACATGATTGAAGCCGTTGATTGTCTTATGGTTCTTGTATAGTATTTTTGCTTGATCTTAGCTATCTTATATTAATATATTATTATAACTTATTTATTTATTTTTATATTTTAATTTTTTTATTACTTATTATTCAATTTTATTTATTATTAAATCTGATTTTAGGAAAGGGGTATTCCAAAAGCATCATGTGTAGCCATAAGTCCTCACACGCTGCTCTAATAAATAGTTCCCCAATATTCTACTTCGGTCAAGGAAAGAACCATCGCTTGCTACTTCTTACTGGTCCATTGACTGCACCTATACTAAGACTAAAGACATACCTAGAAGTAGACTTCTTGTCATCAATAAAATCTGCCCAATTTGAGTTGTAAAATCAATCAGCTAAAGATCTTTGCCTCTGTTGTGCAAAATGCCAAAGTCTAGTGTCCCTTTCACATATCTCAGTACACGCTTCACTGCAACCCAATGTTTTGCTTTAGGGGCTGTCATGAAACGAGATATGTAGCTCATAACATAACTTAGATCAGGTTTAGTGGGTGTAAGATAGATTAGGCTGCCCACTAGTTGCCTAAAAGATGACTCATTCACCATAGGTGAATCTGATTTGGCTGATAGTTTCAGCCCTTTCTCCATAGGTGTAGATGAAGACTTCCAATCAACTATCCTAATTTTATCAAGCAAACTCCTGGCATACTTTAACTGAGAAATACAAATGCTGCACCTATCTGCCAAATCTCTACACCAAGACAATAATGCAAAAGTCCCAAATTAGTCATATCAAATGCCTGACACAAATTCAGTTTGATCTGCTCAAGCAACTGTGCCCCATTACTAGTAGTGATAATATCATCAACATTGATGACAAGAAAAATCATGTCATTACTAGTGCTTTTGACATACAAGTTTGAATCATAAGGACTCATGTGATAACCCTTTACAACCAAATAGGCATCAATTTTGATATACCAAGCCCTGGGGGATTGCTTGAGGCCATAAGAGCCTTGACTAGTCTGCATACTTGGTGCTCTTTGCCTTCAACTTTGAAACTAGGACGTTGTGACATATATATCTCTTGTCATGTCCCCTTCCTAAAATAAGGTGTTACATCCCTTTCTTGTGATCATTTTATTTTGTGACTGTAGCAACAATTTCATGTGAATTGTGGCAATAACAGTTTAATGGTTTTTCAGTTATTTTGGTTAAGTAGATTTGCTAATGAGAATAGATATGTATTTCTCATTTTGTTAATAGAAATAATACTAGAAATATTTATATATTTCTTATGTAGAATAGTTGGAATGAAATTGCTATAGAAACTCGTTGGAAAATTGATGCATATTTATATTGATTTTGATAACATGAGAATATTACAATGACGTGGATATCTAATCCTTTCATGTTAGTTGATGCAGAGGGAGAAACCATCCTGCGAGTGGGGAAAGAGTATCATTGGCGTAGGGGTGCACGAGCAAACGATGCCATCCGAGCTAAAACTTTGCCCATAGTCAGCTACTTGAGTTGGGGGTGTGGTATTTTGATGTCTAGTTAGTCTAGTTAGTATTCTAGGCGTAGGGGCTCCTCATCAATTCTAATAAACAACCTTGGTAATCATTAAATAATTGATCCTATGTCTTTTGTATGTTTTTCATTCAGTCTCATCTGGAATATCTCTCTTGTGATGTGATTAATCCTACGGTAAATATATTTATATACGTACAAATATATGTATATACATACATACAAACAAGTATATATATATATATATATATATGCTTTTTAAATAACTATTGGAGCATTCTTGTATTTGGTCGTTCAACATGCTTGTTATTCATTTCATGAAGGAACGTTAGTCTCTTTTGTTGACTGGGCGAATGAGGTGGCAAGAGTAACCCCCTCTTGCCACTGCAGGCAGGTAGTTACTCCTTTCTCTCTCTTCGCTATGAAGGGAGCATTGCTCTTGCATTAAGGATTCACTTTTGATGTATGTGGGTCTGGCTTGCTGTGTGCGGAAGAAACTTGTGGAAAACTTCCGAGTTGAGCGTGCATTTGGAATTGTTCTAACTATGCTTTGAGAGGACTGTGGATCTTTAAATAATTTGGGAAGTCTTTTGCAAGCACATATTTATTTTCTCATTATCTATTTCTTAAGCGATCTCCATCTTTTTATTGGATTTTCTGCATCTTAGTCTATAAGAACAAAACACACTGTTGCGTTGAAGGCTGCCCTTCAGAGTTTATAAGAACAAAACACACTGTTACATTGAAGGCTGCCCTTCAGAGTTTATCTTTTGGCTCTACTTTTTTGTGTCATGATTCAACCTTTGCGACTCTTAGTTTTCAGACTTATCTTGCGACTTTTGACTGTGGTTGACCTAGTCATTATGATTCGACTACGTCGTTTCTTTTTGTTATGTTCTAGATTAGACTTACTTGTTGATGCTTTGCTTAATGATATGGCGGCTTTTTAAGTAAGTTATGATGGTGATTTGTTTTGATATTAAGATTTGATGAGGAATAGATGCTTAACTTTTATTATTATTATTACATTGCATAAAAGTGGAATTATGATGTAATTTCTATAAATGTGTTGATTTATGGATTATGGCGTTTAAAGGAAATATTTTGAAATATTTTGATTAATGATTAATTCCGTACTGATATAGTGTTCTGGTTTTGAGTGTGTCTGCGTGAATCCAGGATGAAGGCGGGAGTGTGGTTGAGGTAGAGAAGGCTAGGTCTCAGTCATGAAGAGTATGGATGGTCTGGTTGGTCGGGTCCACGCACACACCACCTAGAGACATTATGGTTTTATGAAATATTACTTTTATTCATTTTACCTTGCTTGAATCTTTATACGAATGATGTTATTAGAAATGATAAACGAGTGTTCTCGTGGGTGTGCTCATGTTAAATATACTTATGTTAAATATTGTTTGGGAAAGCTATGTGTACATTTTTCTTATTTAATGAACAGTGGTGGGGTTGGGGCATTGATTCTTCTAATTATTACGGATATGGTTGGACTAGAGGGAAATGGTCAATAAAGAGGCCATACTTCTTATTTGATGGCATGTGATCTCTTTCTCTCAGGGCGGGTGAACAAATATTATTCTTTGTTTGGGGAAATTTGCGGAAGAGACAAAAAGAAAATAATAATCTTGTTTTTTTTTTTTTTTTTTTTGGGGGGGGTGTTCTGGTTACGACTGGAGATCATTGGAAGGAGAGAAGAACTGACTCAATGCAAATAGGACAAAAAGGAGACTTCAACTTCCTCCAACACATGAACTCAATTTCTAGGTTCTTTTCCTTTCGAAACTGCTGGAAAACATTTCATGTTTCAATAGTTTATCACCCGCAAATTAAACTTAGAAATGCATAAGAGAGGATTGTTGGTGTAGCGTAATCCATGTTAGAATCAAATATCAGTATAATGTTAGGCTGTTTCTTGTACATTTCTTACTCCATGAATGGTTTCGCAGTCCTGTAGTTAAACATTTTCTTTCTTTATGGAAGCACGTTTTTCTTATTATTAATTGATATTCTAGTTTTTGGGGTGTGTCGCTGGTACAGCTGCCTCCATTTTTTTTTGTTCTTTTCTTGACTAAACAAATGGTTCCCTTCTGCGCACTTTAGTTTATTTTATGACTGTGTTGATAGACTGTGTTTAAAGAGTGAGAAGTGGCTTGTTTTTGTTGTCCTGGGCATCGTGTTTCTTGTTTTGTTATGGCTGGAGTGATTTTTGCCTTACCATCGAATTCTTCTTCTTCTTCTCTAGATTCCCTTTAGCAAGTTTTTATGCTTTCATTTAACTTTGAGATGTTTATAAACTGGAAGCGAGAAGCTTACCATGCAGCGTTGTCTATTTATTTTGTATCTTTTCTTACCTTAAATTCTCAGACTTGCGCGTGGCCATTAGTTAAGGGCCTTTAGTTTTGCCTCCTCCCAAGACAGTGCACTGAACTTCGTTTCTTGCGTGAGCCTTTTCCTGGTCAGATAGGAATTGCGGACCCAAATTACATATCCTTCTGGTGCTTTTTGTATGTTGTTGTTTGTCACAGACATGTTCTGTGCTGCTAATGCAATGATGACCAATGTGTTAAGTTTGTGGGATAGGCAGTGCTAAGTTCCAAGTTTGTTCTTTTTTTATTTTCTCATTTTTTTTAATATGGCACAACTCTTGATAATTAAAATTATCATTTCAGATGGATGCCACTCAGTCTCTGCTAATACTGCCATTAATTTATTTGAGTTATTTTTTTAAGGAGTTTAAAATATGAATGCACCAAAACTCCTTGTATGGAAACCATTCTCTTTATCCTGTCCTGAGCTAGATTTATCATCTGTAAGAACAACTGAATATCACCATTAGGAATTGAGTGGTGATGTGTAAATATTAGAAAGTATTCTCTTATGTTCAATCTGTCTGGAATAACCGTAGTGAATTTATGATGGGAAATAGCAGTAGCATTTGATTTATTTTTTTTGTTGTTACAATATGCAAGTTTAGAAGACAAATCTGAGTGTGTGTTATCTGGAAACCAAATGTTGTATTTACTACCTTCGTGATTTAAATCAAGCAGTATATATGATCTAAATATTTGCAAATGTTTTAGTTCAATTATAGATATGATGAGAACTATACAGATTGAATTTTAGAGTTTTTGTTCAGCAGAATGTACTGATAATTTAAGAAAATTTCCTTCCATACTAGTTGTGTATATGATTATGGGAGGGTGCTGAATGTGGGAAACCAGAGGAGGGTAGAAATGATTGTTTACATCTTCTTGCCAGTAGAAACCTGGCGTAACTTTCTTTGTCCTAAGCGTATTGCATATGTATTTATTTTCTTATATGCTGGTTATTTGAACCATCCCTTTGCCACATCTGTGTTAGATCTACTGTTTGACAAAGGTGTTAGTAGTATGTTCACGGCTGCACAAGATCCATCCGACCTTTCAGCACCGGTTGCTAGGCTTCTCGGGCAAGGGTCGGCGTGTTCTTCATGCTAGGAAGAACCCCGAGGGAGCTAACTACTCTGTGGTTGGGCAGATAAAAGCGCCTGAGCCACACTCCCGTCTTGTGATAGCGGATTGACACGTATCAGATGGCTAAGGAGACAGGGACATATAGATGGATAAAGGTCTAAGGTATATTCATTTTGTATTTGTTCTATGTGCTAAAATTTCATATCTTAATATCTTGATACATCCATGTACTGAGATGGGTTGATGTCTAGCGTGCAGGTCGACATCCAAATCACACTGTGTATATATCACTTAATGAAATAGTTTATTCTTTTGTACTTGATTGAAGGTTCGACATGTTGGTCGACTTCCTTATTGTAATCGACATAACATTCTTATGGTCATGTTTTGATGATCTAGACATGCAACTGTTATGATGTCTAAATTATATATTTTTACTCTTGTGGTATTTAATTATTTTTGACGTATAGATTTTGAAACCATGTATTATTTTCGCAATTTATGTTAAATTTATGATGTGGCATTTTGTGAAAAAATGCGGTCTTTACATGTGGTATAAGAGCAAGTGTTTAACTCTGGGGCTTTGGCCTACTATTTGCTAAAGTTGTGTATTTCTGTGTGGGTGCAGGACCTAATCTATCACCATGAACACCAGAAATAATAACAAAGCAGGATCTAGCAATGGTCCAAATGAACAGCCCGAACAAAGGCTAGATCAATTTTTAGCCCTTTTGACCCAACAAGGGAACCTCCTGCAACAACAAGGTGCATGTATGGATCACCTTGAGAATGATATGCGAGGTAGGCAGGATGAGAACCATCTGAATGAGGAGCAAAGGAAATTGGAGGAGGATAGGAGGGTAGAGGAGCAACGGAAGAGAGAAGCTGATCCTAGGGCTGCAGAGGTAGCTGGAAATAGGGGAAAGATAGCTGAGGAGCTCAGCAAGGACTTGAAAAAGGTCACACATCCTACTTTTAGCGGTAAGACCCTTGGGGATGATGCGGAGGCATGGATCCTTTCCTTGGAAAAATACTTTCATGTCTGGAATTTCTCTGAGCAATCTAGGGCAATGTGGGCTACTTTTTAGTTTACTTTTTAGTTGATAGGTGAAACTGCCACTTGGTGGGAGAATGTAATGCCAGAAAATAAAATTCAGCTAGGAAAGATATCATGGGAGGAATTCTTACAGTTGTTTCGCATGAGGTGGTTACCTCAGTTATTCTTTGACTAGAAGGTGGTAGAGTTTCAAAATTTGGTTCAGGGAGTCCTGACAGTTATGCAATATCATGAGAGATTCTGTCATTTGGTGAAGTATGTTCCCCAATACCAACATGATGAATGATTTAGGACTCATAAATTCATAATAAGGTTACATCCAGAGTGGGTTTCAAAGTTGAGATGCATGAGCCGGAAACCATGGATTTTGCACTGAGAAAGGCTCTTAGGCAGGAACATAGGTTACAGAGTTTGTCCAAGGTGAACAGTAATAAAAAATCCAATAAAAATCAGGGTTTCAAAAGGAAATATCATGATAGTAAACAACATAATGGTGGACGCCAGAAAATCAGGAATATGAAGGGAAAAGGACAAGGAAATTCAGGAAGGAATTACTACAGGAACTCTCAGAACCAGAACCAGAATAAGGGAAACAACAGGGATTCCAACAGGTATGGAAACAAGAGGGACAAACCAGAGGGAAAACAGGGACCCTGAGATGGGTGCTTTGTCTATGGAGGTGATCATTTTGCTGCTAGATGTCCACAATGTTCAGATCGTAAAGGATTTCAAGCACAACATCACATTCACGCAGCCACAGGCTGATGTTCAGGCTACCCCTATCCAGATGACTGGTGAGCTTTTTGGTCAGAATGTTTCAATTTTAATAGATACAGGAGCTACTGAATGCTTTGTAGATCCTAAAGTTGTATCTAGGCTTTCAGTTAGAGCAGGATTTATGGCTGAACCTTGGATTGTAGAATATGGCAATAGGACAGAGTGTCGGGAAGAGCAGTGTTTATCATGTAGTGAGTTGGAACTTCCTAGTTTTCTCACGCAAGTCAATCTTTATGTTGCCCCTCTGGGATCATATGATGTTATAGTGGGAATCAACTGGCTAACTGAGCATAAGGCAATTGTAGATTGTAGAGACAAGTCAGTTGTATGTTTTGATGATGAGGGAAAATCAACAGTAATAAGAGGTGTGAAGCGACCTATGGAACTGAGGCAGATTTCTGCTATGCAGTTAAAAAGAGCAAAGAGGAAGGGATGTATGCTATATGTAGCACATGTCAAGGACATGGACACACCTCCTAGTGAGAATGACTCTCCCTTATTACAGGAATTCTGAGATGTATTCCCAGAAGAATTGCCCGAATTACCTCCAAAGAGAGAATTTGATTTCTCCATCGATTTGATGCCTGGAACCGAGCCACAATCTAAGGCTCCCTACAAAATGGATACTACTGAGATGTATGAACTAAATGTTCAAATCCAAGAACTTTTGGACAAAGGGTTTATACGTCCTAGAGTATCACCTTGGGGAGCCCCAGTGATCTTTGTTAAAAAGAAGGATGGTACTTTGCGATTATGTATTGATTATAGAATGCTTAACAAAGTGACCATAAAAAATAGGTACCCCCTTCCACGAATAGATGAGATATTTGACCAAATAAAAGGTGCTACTGTGTTCTCTAAGATCTATTTGAGATCTGGATATCATCAGCTCCGGATTAAGGATGAGGAAATATCAAAAACTTCCTTTAGGAAACGGTATGGGCATTATGAGCTTGTTGTTCTACCTTTTGGATTAACGAATGCTCCTACCTCATTCATGAACCTTATGAACAGTGTCTTCCGAGATTGCTTGGATAAGTTTGTGGAGATTTTTATAGATGACATCCTGATTTAATCTAAGAACATGGAGGAGCATGAAGAACACTTGCGGATAGTCTTACAACGTCTGAGAGACAGAAAATTATATGGTAAGCTATCAAAGTGTTCATTTTATTATAAAGAGATTCATTATCTAGGGCATATCATATATGTAGATGGAATTGCAGTAGATCATTCCAAGATTAAGGCTATACTTGAATGGCCTGCTCATAGCAATGTAAGCGAAGTTCGAAGCTTCATGGGGTTGGCTGGTTATTACAAAAAATTTGTGGAGGTATTCTCCAAGATAGCTGCTCCCATTGCATCCCTATAGAGAAAAGGGAAACAATATGAGTGGACATAGACATGTGAGAAAGCCTTTCAGTTATTGAAACAAAAGCTCACGTCCGCTCCAATTTTGGTTGTACCTGACCCTAATGGATAGTTCACTGTGATTTCAGATGCTTCAGGTGAGGGTTTGGGTGGCGTGTTGATGAAAGATGAAAGAGTAGTGGCTTATGAGTCATGGAAACTGAAACAACATGAGGTTAATTATGCTCCACATGATTTAGAATTGGCTGCTATTGTACATGCTTTACAGATGTGGAGGCACTACCTGTTAGGTAAGCCTTTTGAGCTAAAGATAGACCATATGGGACTGAGATATGTTTTCACACAGCCCAATCCCAATGCCAGGCAGAGACGTTGGTTAGAGTTTCTGAGTGAATACGATTTTGACATTGAATACATTAAGGGGAAAGAGAACAAAGTGGTAGATGCTCTTAGCAGGCAAAGGCACATTTCTACTATCTCTACCTCTAGGACACGCCTGAGAGAGCAGGTGTTGCTTAATCTTCCAGGAGATGACCATTATGAGTTGGTCAAATCAGCTTTGCAGAATGATCCATTTGATTACCGTTTTGACAGATACAGTTTTGAGGATGATGGTATTTTGAGATACCAGAACAAGATGTACATTCCCAACCAAGTAGGGTTGAGGAAAGTGGTACTTGAGGAGATGCATTGTGCTCCATTTTTCAGGTCACCTGGGGGTAAATAAGATGATTGCCAATTTGAGGCCATTATATTTTTGGCTAGGGCTTAAGCGTGATGTGACAACTTACATAGCCCAGTGTTTGGAATTCCAGTGAGTCAAGGCTGAGCATGTCCACCCAGCAGGGTTATTGTACCCATATGATATTCCAGAATATAAATGGCAAGTCATCAGTATGGAATTCATACAGGGATTACCCATGACTAGATAGAGGCATGATGCCATTTTGGTTGTAGTTGACAAACTAATCAAAGTGGCTCATTTCATTCCAGGAAGCTTGAAAGATGGATCCTTGATTTTGGCCAAGAAATTTGTGCACGAGATTTTTTGACTTCATGGTGTGCCAGAAACTATTATATCTGATAGAGACACGCGGATGACATCAAGGTTCTGGACAACCTTGAATGCTTCCTTGGGAACACGTCTCAATTTTAGCACAACCTACCATCCTCAGACAGATGGGCAGATAGAAAGAGTGAATCAAGTGGTTGAGGATTTACTCCGTATGTACTGCATGGATCAGCAGTACAAGTGGGAAGAGTATCTTCCCTTGGTAGAGTTTGCATACAATAACTCTTACCATGCTTCTCTAGGTATGGCACCATTTGAGGCACTTTATGGTCGTAAGTGTCGCGTTCCTATTAGTTGGGACAAAATTGAGGACAAGATTGTGATTGGTCCTGATATGTTGCGAGAGATGGAAGAACAAATGGCTTTGATTTGAGATAGGCTGAAGGAAGCAGTAGATCGACATAAGATATATGTGGACAAGAAACACACTTTTAGATAGTTCCAAGTAGGGGACAAGGTGTTCTTGCATGTTTGGCCCCATAAGAGTTCCATATCTTTCGACAGGGCTTTGAAACTGGTGCCACAATATGTGGGACCCTTTGATGTTTTGGAAGTCATCAACCCAGTTGCATACCGACTTGCTCTACCACCCGCTCTGGCCTAGATTCATAATGTTTTTCATGTTTCATTGCTGAAACCTTATCACCCGGATGCTTCACATATTTTGGATCGGCATGCTTTGTAGGTTCAGGAGCCGGGGGTAGTGCAGGTGGAGCCTACCCAACTCATTGATCAGTGTACTATCTGAGTGCACAACATAGATGTTTTGCAGTACAAGGTCCACTGGGACCAATTCTCTATTGAGAGTGCCACATGGGAGGATGCAAAGGACGTGCACCAATCATTTCCTCAGTTCTTCTCATAGACTTTTTTCTGATTCACTATGATGTATATGTTTATGTGTGGTGTGTTTATTTCTAGCATATTTTGATGTGACATCAGGTCGATGTATTCTCCTAGTTGGGAGGGATGTCACGACTCGACCTTTGTGACTCTTTGTTTTCAGACTTATCTTGCGACTTTTGACTGTTGTTGACCTAGTCATTATGATTTGACTACATCGTTTCTTTTTGTTATGTTCTAGATTAGACTTACTTGTTGATGCTTTACTTAATGATATGGCGGCTTTTTAAGTAAGTTATGATGGTGATTTATTTTGATGTTAAGATATGATGAGGAATAGATGCTTAACTTTTATTATTATTATTACATTGCATAAAAGTGGAATCATGATGTAATTTCTATAAATGTGTTGATTTATGGATTATGGTGTTTAAAGGAAATATTTTGAAAATTTTGATTAATGATTAATTCCGTACTGATATAGTGTTCTGGTTTCGAGTGTGTTTGCGTGAATGCAGGATGAAGGCAGGAGTGTGGTTGAGGTAGAGAAGGCTAGCTCTCAATCCTGAAGAGTACGGATGGTCTGGTTGGTTGGGTCCATGCACACACCACCTAGAGACATTGTGATTTTATGAAATATTACTTTTATTCCTTTTACCTCGCTTGAATCTTTATATGAATGATGTTATTAGAAATGGTAAATGAGTGTTCTCGTGGGTGTGCTCATGTTAAATATACTTATGTTAAATATTGTTTGGGAAAGCTATGTGTACATTTTTCTTATTTAATGAACAATGGTGGGGTTGGGGTATTGATTCTTCTAATTATTACAGATACGGTTGAACTAGAGGGAAATGGTCAATAAAGATGCCATACTCCTTATTTGATGGCATGCGATCTCTCTCTCTCTCGGGGTGGGTGAATAGATAATATTCTTGGTTTGGGGAAATTTTCAGAAGAGACAAAAAGAAAATAATAATCTTGTTTTTTATTTTTGGGAGGGGGGGAGGGGGTTCTGGTTACGGCTGGAGATCAATGGAAGGAGAGAAGAACTGACTCAGCATGAACAGGACAAAAAGGATACTTCAACTTCCTCCAGCACATGAACTCCATTTCCAGGTTCTTTTCCTTTCAAAACTACTGGAAAACATTTCATGTTTCAATAGTTTATCACCCGCAAATTAAACTTAGAAATGCATAAGAGAGGATTGTTGGTGTAGCGTAATCCATGTTATAATCAAATATCAGTATAACGTTAGGCTGTTTCTTGTACATTTCTTACTCCATGAATGGTTTTGTAGTCCTGTAGTTAAACATTTTCTTTCTTCATGGAAGCACACTTTTCTTATTATTAATTGATATTCTAGTTTTCGGGGTGTGTCGCTGGTACAACTGCCTCCATTTTTTTTTGTTCTTTTCTTGACTAAACAAATGGTTCCCTTCTGTGCACTTTAGTTTAATTTATGACTGTGTTGATAGACCATGTTTAAAGCATGAGTAGTGGCTTGTTTTTGTTGTCCTGGGCACCGTGTTTCTTGTTTTGTTATGGCTGGAGAAATTTTTGCCTTACCATCAAATTCTTCTTCTTCTTCTCTAGATTCCCTTTAGCAAGTGTTTATGCTTTCATTTAAATTTGAGATGTTTATGAACTGGAAGCTAGAAGCTTACCATGCAACGTTGTCTATTTATTTTGTATCTTTTCTTACCTTAAATTCTCAGACTTGTGCGTGGCCATCAGTTAAGGGCCTTTAGTTTTGCCTCCTCCCAAGACAATGCGCTGAAGTTCATTTCTTCCGTGGGCCTGATCCTGGTTAGATAGGAATTGTGGACCTAGATTACATATCCTTCTGGTGCTTTTTATATGTTGTTGTTTGTCACAGACATGTTCTATGCTACTAATGCAATGATGACCAATGTGTTAAGTTTGTGGGATAGGCAATGCTAAGTTCCAAGTTCGTTCTTTTTGGAATTGATTTTTTTTCTCATTTTTTTTAATATGGCACAACTCTTGATAATTAAAATTATCACTTCAGGTGGATGCCACTCAGTCTCTGCTAATACTTCCATTAATTGATTTGAGTTTTTTTTTTTTAAGGAGTTTAAAATCTAAATGCACCAAAACTCCTTGTATGGAAACCATTCTCTTTATCCTGTCCTGAGCTAGTTTTATCATCCGTAAGAACAACTAAATATCACCATTAGGAATTGAGTGGTGATGTGTAAAGATTAGAAAGTATGCTCTTATGTTCAATCTGTCTGGAATAACTGTAGTGAATTTATGATGGGAAATAATAGTAGCATTTGATTTATTTTTTTTGCTGTTACAATCTGCAAGTTTAGAAGACAAATCTGAGTGTGCGTGTTATCTGGAAACCAAATGTTGTATTTACTACCCTCATGATTTAAATCAAGTAGTATATATGATCTAAATGTTTGCAAATGTTTTAGTTCAATTATAGATATGATGATAACTATACTGATTGAATTTTAGAGTTTTTGTTCAGCAGAATGTACTGATAATTTAAGAAATTTTCCGTCCATACTAGTTGTGTATATGATGTATATGATTATGGGAGGGTGCTGAATGTGGGAAATTAAGGAGGGTATAAATGATTTTTTACATCTGCCTGACAGTAGAAACCTGGCGTAACTTTCTTTGGCCAAAGCGTATTGCATATGTATTTCTTTTCTTATATGATGGTTATTTGAACCATCCCTCTGCCACATCCGTGTTAGATCTATTGTTTAACATAGGTGTTAGTAGTATGTTCACGACTGCACCAGATCCATCTGAAATTTCAGCACCGATTGCTAGGCTTCTCAGGCAAGGGTCTACTTGTTCTTCATGTCAGGAAGAACCCTGGGGGAGCTAACCACTTCGTGGTTGGGCGGATAAAAGCGGCTGAGCCACACTCCCATCTTGTGATAGCGGATTGACGTGTGTCAGATGGCTAAGGAGACAGGGACATACAGATGGACAGAGGTCCAAGATATATTCTTTTTGTATTTGTTCTATGTGTTAAAATTTCATATCTTAATATCTGATACATCCATGTACTGAGATGGGTTGATGTCTGGTGTGCATGTCGAAATCCAAATCACACTGTGTATATATCACTTAATGAAATAGTTTATTCTTTTGTACTTGATTGAAGGTTCGACATGTTGGTCGACTTCCTTATTTTAATCGACATAACATTCTTATGGTCATGTTTTGATGATCTAGATATGGAACTGTTACGATGTCTGAATTATATATTTTTAGTCTTGTGGTATTTAATTATTTTTGATGTATAGGTTTCAAAACCATGTATTATTTCTGCAATTTATGTTAAACTTATGATGTGGCATTTTGTGGAAAAATGCGGTCTTTACATTTTGCGATTTTGCTTATAGAGTTGTTTGATTATTATTCACTGCAGAATGTATGCATTCCAAATCATCTAGAATGTATACATTTTAGTTGGTTAAATAGTAGGCATGTATTTCTAGATCATTAGAATGTATACATTCAGGATCAATGAAATAAAATGTATGCTTTATTAAGGTAGATTGTGTGTTTTCAGAACATCAAGAAAGTTCGTATTTCATCTCTGCACTTTAAAAACTTATTTTTGAGAATGATTATCACGAGTTTGCATACATGTTTAATAGCGATAGATCAGTTCATGCATTCGTGCATGTGCTGGGAACATTGTCATTTAGTTGCATTCACAAATCTGCTTGCTTATTGCTAAAAGAAAAAGGTGAGTTCATTCATTTGTATGGATTTGTATAATGATGGGTTTACTCTAAGTATGCATATTGAAAAGAGTTAGGCAAATACTCGATCGTAGTAACATTAAAGAAGGATTCATCTATGGAAATGATTACATGCGAAAAAATTAATCATAGCTCAGTTTTAGAAGAGATTCTAGTAAGGATGGGGGCTTATTAATGTGCATTCTCTTAAGATAATAGTAGATTAGTTAAATGCTTATATGAAATGGTGCACCATTAAAGTATTCATTCTGTAAATTAACACCCAAGTCATAGAGGAATTCTATATAAGTTTTTCTTGAGCCATAGAATCTCTCTTAAGAGACCGAACCTAATTGTGGTTAGGTGATCGGTAAATCTGATAGTTTCTTAAGTACTCAACCCTGGGATGGGTAGGATGTATTTACTATAACTTGTGATACCTGAGAAAGTTACTGCCATTAGGATAGGGTTATCTAATTTATCAGGTTAGGAGCTCCATGGAATGACATTGGTGGTGACATTGACTGCACAAGATATGTGTTTGTACTCTTCAAAACCTTGGCCAAGGTGGTAATATGCTACAAGTAGTATAGGTCAGTCATTAGAACCAGTAGTGCAACATTTAGGTAGGAAGGTCACCTAGTAAGCAAGGATGTCTTTAGGATGACTAAGACAGTTTGGGTTCTACACCAAGTGTCAAATAGCAAGAAAAAGGAAACAATGCTCAAATGCTCATGGTAAGGGTTGGGATACTTTCACTGGAAGTTGTATGAGTGACGGTTAGCCACGATCCAAAGATCCATGGTTGGGTGGTAAAACCCTTGATGATACTCTTTCACCCATGATGGATGAATTCCAAGGAAGAACAATTGAAAAGAGCAACATGTAGAGGTTTTGATCTTGTAAGTTAATTTCTATTAAAGCAATCTCTATATTAGTTAACGTTTTATTTCCTTGAAAGTAATTGAAAGAGTTAGTTAATTTCATTTTCATGTGAAAAGTAGTTAGTAACTTAATTTGGATAGTTAATTGTACTTTCTCTTTCATGTTCTTCGGAAAATGAGAGTTAGTTACTTCAGTTACTTTTCTCGCAAATAAATTTTATTTTATTCATGAAGGGTTTGGTTGTTACACATGGTATTAGAATGACCAGGTTCCACACTGGACCTGGAGGCTCATTCCTTCACACTTAGTAAACTGAGAATGGTTGTCGGTGATTTGCAAGACGTAGATCTGATGCACACCTCAAAATAGAGTTTGAGACGCCACTATAGTGAAACTTTGGATGGTTCATGCCAGATATGATCTTTCTGGAGTGGTACCCTTGGGAGATCTTGAGACCTTAGCACACTATATTTGTTTCTTTTCTAAGGAAAGGCGTAGATGGCCTTGTTTGGACAAGGAAAAATCAAAGAATCCAATAGGAAACTCTAAGATAGACAAGACTGAAGATCCCCCAGTTGAGAGTGTGGGCTCTAACAAGCCCTCTGATTGTAGAGTGCCTACATCAGGATATCGCCTCATAACTTTTGATTTTGATGGGCAGGAAGAACCTGTGATAGACTATAGTGACTCATGAAGTGATAACTTTTGAGAAGTTTTGCAATCATTAAATAAATTTGATGTAATCAACATGAGTTGAGATTAATAAAGAAATTTTGTTTTATTTCTATAAATATGCATTTCTTCTCTTTCTTTCCTGTGCTCTATGGATAAATGGGATAAATGATTGAATAATAGGAAGTTAATAGAAAAATTTCTTGTTTAAAATCAGGTGATTAAAATTGAATAATGAATAACTCGTTGAACCCTCACGAGGAAAACGAAGATGCCAATAATCCTTTAGCAAAATTGGATCAAATTCTTAAGATACAATTCCGTACAACCCACAATGGAATGGGGATGGTTGACACCTTGAATTGAATCCTTAACTTGGAAAGAAGGGTAGATGGATCACCTAAGAACATGGAAGATGATCCAAAGTCTCAATCGAGACTTATGACCCACAATTCAGAGTATACCCATCAGAGTGGGCATCATAGGGAATCCTCTAAAGATTTACATAAAATTGAGGGACATCATTAATTGGCTAAGGAACTATCTTCAGTTATGAGAAAGTAAATCCCCCTAACTTTTCAAGATCTATGTCCAAAGATGCTGCAGAAGAATGACTTACTGAGATGGAAAATTACTTTGAAATCTGACACTACTCCGAAAAGTCCAAGGTCGCTTGGGGAGCCTTTCAGCAGGTTGAAGAAGCAACTGCTTGGTGAGAAAACAAAAGAATGGAACTCAAATTTAAAATAACCAAAGTCACGTGGGAGCAGTTTGTTAAGATTTTTAGACAACGATGGTTACCCCAACTCATTTACGACTAGAAGATGAAAGAGTTTCAAGACCTGAGACAAGGAAGTGTCTCAGTTCATGAATACTGGGAAAAATTTACCACTTCTAAAATATGTCCTCAGTATCAAGTGGATGAGAATTTCCGTGTACAAAAATTTATCATGGGGCTCAATCATCATAGTAGAGGACTTGCAGATGTTTTAGTATCTCACACCATAGATGAAGCATATGAGAGAGCAGTCCGACAGGAGAAGAAGGTCAAGGATGATGATGTAGCCAGATATAGAGGGAAGAAGAAATTTGGTTGGAAGCAAAATTCCCAAACCTTCAAAAGGAAGGGATTCAAAGGGAATAATTCATATTTCAAGAGGGATAGAAAGGACAAACTAAATACAAAAAGGAGGGTAATAGGAACCCCAAGAACCTTGAGAAGAAGAGGCAGCAGAAGGATGTTTCACTTGTGGCAGAGATCACTATGCAAACTAGTGTCCTATGAAGATGCCTGGAAACTAGCCCTAGAGAAATCCTCTACCTCCTCAGCAGATGGCGTTTTAGCAAAAAATTCACGCTGTAGAAGATAAGAGGCAAGCTAACTTTTAGATCACTCCCATAGAAACTACATGTATTCTCTATGGTAATCCCATATCTATTCCTATTGACAATGGAGTAACATAATGCTTCATATCACCTAAAATATTGGATAAATTTCCTAAGAAAGCTAGAATTTTAGAAAATTCCTGGCTAGTTGAGTATGCTGACCAGTTGAGGGAAATGGTAAAAAAGTGTCTGTTTGAGGCCAGGGTTGAACTTCCCGAGTTTCCCCTTGAAATGTCCCCATTCAGGGATCTACCTAACTTTAGCCCTTGATTTAGAACAAGGTGCTTAAACAACCATATAGTCCACTCTTTATTATCTAGTTCTTCTTCTTCAATTTCAAAGCTATTGAAGAAGCTCTATGATCTCGTAAACTATGTATCTCATAGATTATATGATTCTTGATGATTGATCTCCTTAATCACTTCGATTGAAGTTTTTGCCAATAGTTATGTTGTGTTTGACACTCACAAATACTCCCTCTATCCACATCTATACACAATGATAGTCTCTCTTGTCGTAGTGATATTATATAGCTTCTTCAAATCAATTTTGGATTATATACTTAAGAAGCTCTTGCCAATGCTTCTAACCTTTCCGCAAGAACATCCTTGATATCCACAATAAGAGATTAATTTCAAAGATATATAACTCCTAATTTGAATTCCTTGTGTCAGTCAAATCATGGAATACTCAGATTGGGATTTTCGTAAGAAAGATTGACTATTTTTTTTGTTTCTAGCCCAGACGATGCTTCATAGAGTCTCCCTTGTCATCATTATCATTGATCTCAATAGCTATCTATGAATTGATCACTTTGAAAATCACTTTCGTAAATATGATTTACACCTTGCCTCATTGATGTGTTATTGTACGTATAATATTTATTACACACACACACACATATGCATTGCCCAACATACGAGTGTCTAGGAGAAACGTGTAATGTCCTTCATTATTCTCCTTATATAATTCCCTACAAAATCGATGTTAGTACGAAATATTATTAAATATTTACTACACTTACCCTATTCTAAGTTAGTAAGGGGAAATTTGACCCTAGGAACTGCCTGTAGGTCGAGCTTCACAGAATTCATGATTCTCGGCTTGAGGGATATAAGATCCACTATAAGCAATCAGGCTATCGACCGTCTTTCCATAGAGCACTACTTCTAGGTTCTCTTGGAAATGGACACCATTATCCAAGCCTACATATATGCATATGACTGGCTATCAGTATATATACTGCCTACACAAGATTATAACAATCTCAAATTGGCAACGAGGCTATACCAACCTCGAATTTCCATTGACAACAAGACTATAACAATCTCAAATTGGCAATTAGTCTCCAATTGGCAATGGGGCTATACAAACCTTGAATCACCATTGGCAACGAGACTATAACAATCTCAAATTTCCAATCAATCTCCAATTGGCAATGGGGCTATACCAGCCTCGAATTTCGATTGCTGGGAATCCCATCTCTAATGGATATAAGATTCATTCTATATGGTATCCATATCATCATTTTAGGGTACATACCCTGAGACTAGGGGAAACATGACAATCCCTAGTAGCCCCCTCCAGATAGGAATCCATCTCTAATGAATACAAGATTCATCCTCTATGGTATCCCATATCATCATTTTCAGAATCCCATCTCTAATGAATTTGACATTCATTCTATATGGTATCCGATATCATCATTTAAGACACATATAAATGTACAACATTAGTATGGTTTATAAAATCAACTTTAAGTTTATTTATTAAAAATTCATAATTATATAAAAATGCATTAATTTAAGAATTCACATAATGGATATAGATATATCCCTATATATATATATATATATGTAATTATAAATGAGTATATATAATAATAATAATAATAATAATAATAATAATAATAATAATAAAAAATTAATTAAGAAATAATTTCATACCAAATTTCTAGTCGAGTTCCTTATCGACTATTTTCCCTCAAATGCTTCGTTGCCATATATATATTGACTTACCTCTAGAATTTGTGTTTCTGAATTCTTAGATTTCTCGCCCATAAAGATCAGACTGACTTCTATTCTCTAAATCCTCTACTCTTCCAACATCTCTTACTTAATTTGCATCACTTCTAACTGATGCATCCCTTTCTCATGTTGATTGTGGTGACTTCCTTTTGCTATATAGTTGACGCTTTTGTGGCATGGTATGTATGTGAATGGATAATAAGGGGTCTATGCCAGTCTTCTTCCTTTGTCTAAAGTCGATGTTCTTGTTTTTGCTGCGTAGATATATGTTTTTGCTTCCTGTCCCATTCCCCCCCTTAACCAACAGAGGAACCTATATTAGTATGAGTGGGAGGGGGAATCACGACCCCTCCATTGCACCTTATGGGTGTGACTGGTCACAACCACAAGGCTACGACTCAGTCGAGCCACTAAGGGGGGACCCTATTATTAACCACTGCCTCACATAAAATTTTATAATATAGTATATATTATATTATATACTATAATATATATTATATTATTTATTATTTATTTTTTCTTAAGCATTTAAATATTATTTTATTAACATATTTAACATGGTAATATTAATAGAATTAACATATTTAATATTGAAGGATATTAATATTAACATGGTTAGTAATATTAAATATAATAATATTAACCCCTAGTATCAATGATACTAATATTTATTTATTTCTCACTATTAGAACATATATTATAATATGTTATTCTTAATAATAATGATTAAATTATTAATACATCATAATCATTATACAAATGCTCTTACAATAATTAAGGTAACCATCACTATGATTCCTTTATAAATACAAGGATTCATTATCCAATTTAATGACAAAGAATTAGAAAAACATATTAGTCGAGGGACATCACAACTCCCCCGTCTTGAATTTTCTTGTCCTCAAGCAATTTAAGAGTTTCCTCTTTTTCCCAATTGACATCTTCACTCGGAAGGTGTTTTCCATTTTACCAAATATCTGCGATGGTTTCTTATATCGTGTTTGTTTCTTTTAATGATAAGTTTAAATATTTAATTAAAACTTATTTAATCATATATCGACTTTTTTTTTTCTCAATAAATGGCCATAGCCTTTTTATTTTATTAAATTTTCTTGTTTTATTTTACATCTCTGTTCAGCATCGGGCACTAGTGGGAAAGAATGGAGTGAAGAAAACCCCCAGTATCACCAGAGGACCATAGTCCACTTAGACTAAATAAAATTAATGAGAGTACAATGATTATAGGGGCATACCCCTAATTACAAAGATAAGAGGGCATACCCTCATACATTTTTGACATTACATATATGTTCTAGGTAACATCTTTTTGTTTTATACAAAAAATTACCATGTTTGTCAAATGAGAGATAAGGCTTTTCTCCTTCCTCTAAGAGCTTGAGAAGTAGTATAATACATATATGAAGTGGATGTAGGCTTTTCCTTGTTTTATTTATGGGCCTGATCTTATTGAAAAACTCTCCACCAAAAGCTAAGATCTTTGTTAGTTTTCCATTTGATTAAATAAATATTCTTAACAAATTAAAAAGATCTTACTTGTTCTTGAAACACTACCTTCTGCCTTGACAATTCTTGCATTCATTAGGTTATATAATACAAAAAGTGCCATAATGCTTTTTATGTTATGTTGTTTGACTGTGAGGAAAGGATTTTCCTTTACAGTTCATGCACAAAATTAACTATTTCAGAGACTTGGCGTACTTGATATTTTCCAGTGTAATAGAGAAAACCTCTTTACCAAAAATCCTGCATACCACCATGGTTTAACGTGGTTTTATCATAAGAGTTTGAGGAACATGACCAGTGTCTTTAACAGAGAACCTGGAAGTAATCCTGAATTAATCGATATAAAATTAAACTAGATCCCTGTCTTATTTTATGCCTAATGGATTTTAATTAGTCTACAAGGATATTTACTAATAAACTTACGGGAGGTCTATTTTTTTTTTTATCTAGGTAGAATTACCAGTTTTCGTCCTTTGAGCTCAATTTGGGAATTTAAATTTGTTGATTCTTTTGCTTAAATCCTAGGTCTATTTGACGAGACAGAGGGATTCTACTAAGGATTAGAGTTTTATTTGATTCTGCAGTTTTAAAATTCCTGTTAAAGTTATTCATTGATTTTATTTTAAAATCTACAGGATTAAGACCCTATCCGTACATTCGTCAAGAGTGAGCGACAATATTAATCCCTAAATTCATATTAATTACGCATTGGCGACATAATTAACCATTGCGCACTCGCAAACCACAAAGCTACAGGCTAACTTACATAGCGAGTGAACGACAACATTATTTAAGCCATGAACTAAACCGCGTCGCACACTCGTGGGCCAAATGAACTTAACCGCCAACCCTACTTTGCTCGCTTACTCACGCAGTTAATGAACCAACTGCAATCCACACCCGCGACTATGCGACACAACTAAAAACTCTTGGCAGTTATAGAATAAGAGTTTGCCATCTTCCTTATTGAGATAGGAATTTAACATGATGGTTTAAATATCCAAAAGATTGATGATGGAGCCATGTGTTCCTAGATTGGCCAATTCATCTACTCTCTTATTCCCTTCTCTATATATATGATTGAAGGTAATAGACGTGAATTTTTCTGTTATGGATAATGCGTGATCTATTTAGACAAAGCTGAAAAAAACATATCAAAATGAAGTCCACAGAGTTTTGTTGGAGATTTAAAGGGTAGTTATAATAGTTGGACAAAATTGAACCGATTCAATTAAAAATAAAGAGTGTATCCTGAAATTGAATTTGAAATTCATTCTATTTTAAAAATGCGTTGAATTTGAAATTCATTTTATTTAAAAAATGCGTATCCTTAAGTGAGATGAAATTGAATTTGAATTTGAAATTTACTTTATTTTAAGAATATATGTTTTAAGCTGTCCAATTTCTAACCAGTATCTTTTTAAAATTTTGACTGCTTTTTTCATGTGTGATTGGTTCAAGGGATGCTAGACTTTCTTGAAATAATATTGATGACATGTAACTGATTGAATGTTTGATAATGTTAATTTGAAGATAATACAAGGCATTAAATAAGTTAATGGTTTGTATTGTCATTGATGTCAACTTGATATCATCTGTATGGTCATGTACATAATGCCAAAGACTTCAGAGAATCAATTGAACAAAGGTTATGATTTTAGAAATACATAAAAGTCAAGTATTCACTAAGTGAAAGATAACACCGACAGAGTGCACACCATCGGTAAAGGCAAAGAAGAAAAGTCACAGTGATACCCGACAAGCAGAAGATAGTGTTTCCCAACGAAGAAAAACCAAAGGATGCCCGACGAGCTGAAAGCATAGTTGCCCAATGAGTAAAAATCCAATGATGCCTGACGGACGGAGATCTCGAAGCTAACTGGAGTCACGCCGATGGAACTATCAGTTGTCACTAACAACTAACTACAGAGTTGACCGACAAAATAGAGAGTTCAGAAAATGACAAAATATCTAGATGGCAAGAGCTAAAGATAGACTTAATTGGTTGTTTTCTTTGTTTTATTCGACCATAGTTAAGTGATTGATTTAAAGAAGATTTTTACAGTTGGCAAGATGATAACTACGATATAAATCAGGAGTTATGCTTTAAATCAAATTGGCTGAATTTTTTTTCACGCCAAGAATCAAGAATCAAGAAACAGTGAATATCATGTCTATATAAGAGACAAGCTTAATTCATTTTCGTATCACATCAAAAGGGGATTAAGGGGAGTGAATAGAAAGAGGATGCTGAAGAGAAATTAATGAAGAATAACTTCATACAGTCCCGATCAATCAAGCTGAATGAGAGATAAAGAAATCTATAGACATCGATGAACAGTGAAGCACAACATCACAAAGAAGAAAGTGTAGAGCACAAAGAATTAAATTGATACATTGATCAGAGAGGTAATGTACTTAAATAGATCTAAAAATTTGCAATTCAATGTTGCATTAGAAAAAGGTCATAGTGTTTCAGTTTAACCATTGAAGCATCAAGTCTCTTAATAGAGCAGGACTTAACAATCTCCTATATATTGAGGTACATCCCAAGGAGTGCCAAAAAGGTTGATTCATGAAAGTAGCATTGGATTTTCCCGATACCTATTAATAGTCTAAGGAGGCTGATTCAAGGATGGTAGCAATAGATGCCCGATACTAAGTGACAACCTCTATGTATAAAATCCTCTAACAAGGTCGCACTTAACAGTGTGTTTGTAACCTTTAACAGGGTTGACTTCTAACAGGGCTCACTTTAGAAGAGTGAAAATTTGGGGTACTAGTCCTAGTGGTTTTTCCCTTAATAGGGTTTCCACGTTAAAAATTCATGTGTTATGTGTGTGTGATTCATTTCTTTATTATTTTGTATCTGACATAGTTAACATTGGGTTGATCGGTATACTCTACTTATTTACTGAGTTTTGGTAAATAGTTATACTGCTTATCAGTAATCAAGGAGAATAAGGACAGACAAGGAAAACCGACAGACAATTAATCATTATAAGTATTTCATGGCATGCATCTTGTAGGGACTTAATAATTTGAGGTTTATTTGATTGGTGGTTAATGTTTGAAGGATAAAATTTTGAGGCCACTGATTCACCCCCCCGCTCAGTTATTACTAACAATTGGTATCAGATCTTATGTGCTTAGAAAGGAAGGTTTCAAGACCTAAGTCAAGATCACAAGATGAACAGACGAGATGTGCCCAAGTTGAAAAAAGACAACTTTTCTTCATGGCAAAGCAGGATAAGACTCCACTGATCAGGTATTGGTAATGATGTTACTCAATTCCTAGATACTGAATATGTGTTTCCTATAGGAGTATTGACAGTAGATCAATTGTGAGAGAAGCATGAAAAAAACTACATGGTTGTAGATATTTCTTCCTCACTCTCTAATGTTGAATTTGAAGATGTCAAGGATTGCAAAACTGCAAAGAAGATGTGGGACAAACTGAAGCTTGTACATGGAGGTGATACAAATGTTCTGAGAGCCAATGCAAAAATCCTTAGAGGAAAATTTGATGATAGCAGAATGAAAGAAGGAGAAAACATCACACAGTACAACACAAGAATAAAAGAAGTAGTCAATGCTATACGAGGAGTTGGAGGTACACTTGAAGAGGAGACAATGGTAAGTAAAATCTTAAGAACCTTACTGCCTATATATGCTATTAGAGTTTCTACCATTCAAGAAATGAGAGTAGTAGCAAACAATACAGTTACTCTTGATAGTTTAATTGGTAGACTGATTTCATTTGAGATGAATAAATTTGATAACAGTATCTTACCAAACTTAGAGTCTACATTTAAGTCTTCTATGAGAATAAGCAAATCAAGTCATAGACACACATCTAGAAGAGATAGTGAAAGTGAAAGTGAAGATGAAGATCTAGATGAAATAGAAGCACTTATGGCTAGAAGAATGCAGAGAGACAAAGGTAAATACAAAGGCAAGTTACCACTTGTATACTTTAATTGTAAAGAGATTGGACACTTTGCTTCAAGATGTCCTAACAGAAGAAAAGATGACAGATATTTTGAGAAGAACTCTGAAAGAGGTGATAAAAAATATTACAGAGGTTACCAACAATCAGAAAGAAGAGATACCCGAGACTACAAGGACAAAGGCAAGAAGGCTAGCTACCTAGCTGCTTGCAAAGATGAATATACTGAAACCGAACCTAATGAAGACATCAAGATGGTATTTGTAGCTGTGAAGGATGATTCAGATGAAGATGAAAGGTATGTAGAAACTGCACTCATATCTAAGGTTAGCAAGAGTGACATATGGATTATAGATAGTGGCTGCACTCACCACATGATCGGCGATAAAGACAATTTTAACACTTTTGAGTATTATAATGGTGGTACAGTAAGAATGGGTAATGATACACCTTGTCCAGTTGAAGGTAAAGGAACTATAATGCTGAATAACCTGATTAAATGTGAAAATGCTTATTGGG
>MU226169.1:9587747-9599613 GCA_018584345.1 Thuja plicata
TACACACTAGACCAGATATTACACATGCAGTAGGAATTGTTGCTAGATTTTCTGCTAACCCCAGGGAATCACATATGACTGCTGTGAAAAGAATTCTAAGATATCTGAAGAATACTGAGGAATTTGGTTTATGGTATAGAAGAGAAGGAAAATTTGAACTTAAGGTGTTTACTGACGTTGATTGGGCTGGAAAAATTGATGACCGAAAGAGCACAACTGGAGGAGCATTCTTTATGGGTGACAGACTTGTCACATGGATTAGCAAGAAGCAAGGATGCATCTCTTAGTCTACTACAGAAGTAGAGTATGTTGTTGCTGCTGCAAATTACTCAAATATTGCATGGATCAAACAGTTGCTAGAAGGTATGTGTATGAAGATCTTAGAACTAGTAATTATCTATTGTGATAACACCAGTGCAATAAACATTTCCAAGAATCCAGTCATGCATGCAAAGACTACACACATTGCCATCAAGTATCATTATTTGAGAGAACAAGTTCAAGAAAAAGAGGTGATACTTGAGTATGTGCAATCAAAAGAACAATTAGCTGATATCTTCACCAAGCCACTACCCAAGGATACATTTGAGTACTTGAGAAAGAGACTAGGGGTCAAACCCTTGTCTACCAGTCAGTAATCTGACTGAAGGCTGCATTAGCCTACATATTATCAGAATATCATTCATGTTGATACAAGCAAAGAGATGAACTTCAAAGATACATCTATATATAGACAGGTATATACCAGAACCGAGCACCAAATCATATTGTTGTATTGCTGATGGATAAGGGAAATTCAAGGAATATATTATGGATAGAGAGAAAAGATTGTTTGACATAAATGTCAGATATCTGTGAGATATTTGTTTGGAATTATTGTCAA
The DNA here is from genome assembly GCA_018584345.1 of Thuja plicata. NCBI lineage: Eukaryota > Viridiplantae > Streptophyta > Pinopsida > Cupressales > Cupressaceae > Thuja > Thuja plicata. The sequence goes on from MU226169.1 coordinate 9,588,631, forward strand.
AGGGAGAGAGTTATCCATATTATCACATTCTTCTAAAAAAGAGAGAGAGATTATCCATTATCAGATTACTCCATCAGGGAAAGATTATATCCAAAGGGAGAGAAAGTTGTATAAAAGATTACACAAAGGGAGAGTTGCTAAAAAGAGAAAAAGACATCACAATTGAGAGAATAGTCAAAGGAGAGAAATCTACACAAGAAGATGACTCAACACATTAGAAGACAAAGAACTGCAAGAATCAAATCTAAGATAAAATAGAGCTTACCAGAGTTCAGACATTTATCAGTTATCAAAACAAAAAGATTGGTAGTTTGATGAATCTCAACTGTTGCATTTCATATTGTATTAGAAATAGTATAGTGTGATAATATAGTATGTTGCCATCAATGCCAAAGGGAGAGATTGATTACATGTAACTGATTGAATGTTTGATAATGTTAAGTTGAAGATAATACAAGTTATTAAATAAGTTAATGGTTTGTATTGTCATTGATGTCAACTTGATATCATCTATACGGTCATGTACATAATGCCAAAGACTTCAGAGAATCAATGGAACAAAGGTTATGCTTTCATCAATACATAAAATTCAAGTATTCACTAAGTGACAGATAACACTGACAGAGTGTACACCATCAGTAAAGAAAAAGAAGAAAAGTCACAGTGATACCCGACAAGCAGAAGATAGTGTTGCCCGACGAAGCAAAACCACAGGATGCCTGACGAGATGAAAAAAAAGTTGCCCGATGAGTAAAAATCCAATGATGCCTGATGAACGGAGATCCCAAAGATAACTGGAGTCACGCTAATGGAACTATCAGTTGTCACTGACAACTAACTATAGAGTTGACCGACAGAACAAAGAGTTCAGAAAATGACAAAATATCTAGCTGGCAAGAGCTAAAGATAGACTTAACTGGTTGTTTTATTTGTTTTATTCGACCAGAGTTAAGTGATTGATTTAAAGAAGATTTGTACAGTTGGTAAGAAGATAACTACGAGGTAAAATCAGGAGTTATGCTTTAAATCAAATTGGCTAGATTGTTTTTCATGCCAAGAATCAAGAATCAATAAACAGTGAATATCATGTCTATATAAGAGACAAGCTTAATTCATTTTTGTATCACATGAAAAGGGGATTACGGGGAGTGAATATAAAGAGGATGCTGAAGAGAAACTGATGAAGAATAACTTCATACAATCCTGATCAATCAAGCTGAAGGAGAGCTAAAGAATTCTGCAGACACCGATGAACAGTGAAGCACAACATCACAGAGCAGAAAGTGTGGAGCACAAAGAATTGAATTGATACATTGATCAGAGAGGTAATGTACTTAAATAGATTTGAAAATATGCAATTCTAAGTTGCATTAGAAACAGGTCATAGTATTTTAGTTTAACCATTGAAGCATCAAGTCTCTTAATAGAGTAGGACTTATCAGTCTTCTATATATTGAGGTACATACCAAGGAGTGCCAAAAAGGTTGATTCATGAAAGTAGCATTGGATTTGCCTGATACCTATTGACAGTCTAAGAAGGAGGCTGATTCAAGGATGGTAGCAATAGATGCCCAATACTAAGTGACAACCTCTATAATAAAATCCTCTAACAAGGTCGCACTTAACAGTGTGTTTGTAACCTTTAACAGGGTTGGATCCTAACAGGGCTCACTTCAGAAGAGTGAAAATTTGGGGTACCAGTCCCAGTGGTTTTTCTCTTAAAAGGGTTTCCACATTAAAAATTCATGTGTTATGTGTGTATGATTCATTTCTTTATTGTTTTATATCTGACATAGTTAACACTAGGTTGATCGGTATACTTTGCTTATTTACCGAGTTTCGGTAAATAGTTATACTGCTTATCAGTAATCAAGGAGAAAAAGGAAAGACAGTTAATCATTATAAGTATTTCATGGCATGCATCTTGTAGGGACTTAATAATATGAGGTTTATTTGATTGGAGGTTAATGTTTGAAGGATAAAATTTTGAGGCCACTGATTCACCCCCCTCTCAGTTATTACTAACATATATATATATATATATATATAAAACTTTTGGATAGAATTGAACCTACTCAATTAAAAAAAAAAGCCTATCCTAAAGTGAGATGAAATGGAATTTGAAATTGAAATTCATTTTATTTATAACGGTTAGAAATTGGACAGCTGTAAAACATATTTTTTTTAAATAAAATAAATTTCAAATTCATATTCAATTTCATCTGATTTCTGTTTATGCTCCTTTTTTTGAATTGAGTCGGTTTTAAAAGATAACGGTTAGAAATTGGATAGCTGTAAAACATATATTTTATTTATTTTTAAATAAAATGAATTTCAATTTCAATTTCAATTTTATCTCACTTCGGGATATGCTTCTTTTTTGAATTGAGTCAGTTCAATTCTGTCCAACGATTATAGTTTACTAAGTTTTTCTTTCATTTAGTTTATTAAGTTTTTCTATTTTTTGTTAATTAGTTCATTTTGTTTTATATATTTTCAAAATTGTAGGTATACAAATTATGTCATGATAACTTATAATAAGGGTGAAAATACATATTTTTTTAAAATTTATAACCTAAAGGTTCTGTGGTGTGGAACTTTGTTTCAATCTACAGACCTATTATAACCCAACATCTTACATGGCAGATTGGTGACGGTGGGAAGGCTAAGTTTTGGGATGACTCATGGAATGGAAATCCCATTTTTCAGATAACCCTGCATATTAGGATCTTAAATACCTCTTTTCAAATAGATGGGGGAATATGTATGTGATTATGTGGAAGTAAAGCAGGGCCCACTAGGTGATATTTGGGAATGGAAGCAAATAGAAAATATGGGGTTGAACGTCTAACAATTAGAGACAATGAAAGGGATTTTGGAAACTCGTAATTTAGCTATTACTAATGACAGAGATACAATCATATGATGTGCTACTGACAGTGGGAAATATTTAGTTAAGCTTGGTTATCAACTCCTGCAGAGAACATAAGACCTAGAGGAATGACCATCTAGGATGCTGTGGAGAAAGGAATGCCTCCCCAAAGCTGGGGCTTTTGCATGGTTGGAAACCAAAGAGAGAATTCTAACAGGAGTGAGAAGATGGAAGTTTGGTAGACAGGGGATGACAAGATGCCTATTATGTGAAGAAGCAGAAGAAGATGTGAATCATTTGCTAGTTTCCTGCAAAATAACTTCATAATGTTGGGAGATGTTGAAGAGCAAAGTCGAATGGCATGCTCCCTTACCTAATAAGTTAAAGGAAATATTTTGTGGATGGCCAAAACCAATAATGAAATCTATGTTTTCAGCTGCTTGGGCAACAAGACCCTCTATTATGATATGGGAGGTATGGAAAGAAATAAATCGGAGGCTCTTCCAGGAGAAAAGAGAGGATACACAAAGGCTTAAACAAAGGATTAATCATGCCATAGAAGAAACAATGAACGTATATTCCATCACTATCCCTTTATCTACCCCCTTTACTAGGAAGGATCAATATTTACAAAGGGCCTGGCCAGGATTGAATTGCAAAAATGGATAGGGAGGATCGATTAGAGAAAAAAAACAAGTTATTTGGGAAAGTGTCACTTGGGACACTCCTGAGAAAGGTTGGATCAAAGCCAACTTTGATGGGGCATCACAGGGAAATTCAGGGCCATCGGGAGCAGGAGCCATTTTTAGGGATTACAGTGGGGAAATTATGGCGTATGGTGCTATGAAATTAAAAGTGGGAACTAATAATGTAGCTGAGGGAAATTCTGCACTAGTAGCAACCAGAATGGGTGCTGCTTTGGGAGTCTAGAAACTTCATCTAGAAGGTGACTCATTGGTAATGATAAATGCTTTCAAAAATGAGAAGACAAAGGCATGACACCTTCAACCATTGGTAAACTCTGTTATGTTAATAATTTGGAATTTCTCAAAATTTTGAATCACTCATACATATAGAGAAGGCAATAAGGAAGCTGATGTGCTTTCAAAATGGGATTTAACCTTTGAGGAAGTTGGAGAATTAAGAATGGATAAGTTGAAACTTAACGGTTAGTTCCTTTATGACCAAAGTTTCTAAGTAATGGATGAGGTCGTTATGTGGCATGCTAAAGTGGTGGATGAAGTGGGTGTCCTAGCTAAAGTAAGCATGATGTCATCCAAATGAATTTTAAATGATGGGAAATATAAATGATTTTGACGGCGCTTGCAAGTGGTATATTGATTTCTCATTTCAAAATATGAGCCGAATGTGTGCGAATTGGCACCATAGAGGATGGATTTGACATTTACACTCCATTCAGTAAGGAGTGTAATGATGGATTAGACAGTTTGCAGAAGGAGATGAACATGTTTAAAGCTACATCCCTCCCTTCGATAATGCCATTGCTTAACTAACAAACTTTCTCTCCTTTTTTTCTTAGCTCTCTATCTTATTGCAGGTTTTCCCAAGGTAGCAAAGATGCACACAAACTTCATGGTGACAACTAAGTGATAGATGAAATCATTCCTAGGCACTGCTAGCAAGGAGTGGATTTTAGGTTTGATCAAAATCAAGACAAATGCAATGGTGAAGGCGGTGATGGGTGTTTTGGGCCCAAAATTCCAAGAATTCCTTCTCATGCACAAAGACAACACGACCATTATATCTATGGTGGTTTCTTGGGGCTTACAACTGGGTGAGTTGATAGATACAGTTAAGTGGGTAGTAGAGGCATTGTTTACCGAAGACCTTTTGGGTGGTTTGGATTCTATATTAGAGTGGGAAGTGCGAGGAGTGGGTACAGACATCTCTAAGTGCATTAAAGATGAAGTTGAGGTAGAGGAGCATGAGATGATACCCTTCATTAGGTGGGTAGGCAAAGAGAGCAATGTTTCATACTATGTGCAGAGAAGGACAACATGGGATATGATTATAGCATAGATTCGGAACCAAGCAGCTCCGAATGCTGCTTTGGAGGCAGAAGCACAAGTGCCAATCCCGCAGAGGGCAAGAACAGTGATGCCACGACGAGCCAGGATTCACCCTGTTACATAGGCTAGACAAAAGATTGAAGAGCATGCAGTCTGTGGTCCTTTTTTGTAATTTTGCACATTTTGTAACTGCAAAATACATCGCCATATAGATAGTTCCCTGTAAGGATTTTAAGGTTTACAACTAGCTGCATAGTAGGAAGGTCTATTGGGTAGTTTTTGTTTTGTCTGATAATAAATATCATATTGTAAGTATGGAAAGTGCAACCTACTTTCTATTTAGAGCCGAGGGTTGGTTATAGCATGTCCAAGTAATCTTTTGTAATACCTTGTGTAATGCTTTTATATTAATAAAATAACTTGTATTACTGACCAAAAAAAAATGTTGCTTGTCACCATCTCAGTTTATCTTGTTGGAATTTTTAGATTTTGAAATTATAACTTGGGGTATGGTTTTAATTGGAAAGCGAAAAAAGTAACTAACATTTACTCATATCTATGAAATAAATGTTATGTGGGATCAACAAAATATATAAGTTGTCCAATTTTTAACCGTTATCTTTTTACAATTATGACTGCTTTTTTCATGCGTGATTGGTTCAAGGGATGCTAGACTTTCTTGAAATTATATATATATAAAACCGTTGGACTGAATTGAACCTACCCAATTCACAAAAAGGAGACTATCATAAGCTACCCAATTTCTAACCATTATCTTTTTAAAACTCTGACTACGTTTTTTCATGCGTGATTGGTTCAAGGGATGTTAGACTTTCTTGAAATAGTATATATATTACCGATGGACAAAATTGAACCTACCCAATTCAAAAAAAGAAGCCTATCCTGAAGTGAGATGAAATGGAATTAGAAATTGAAATTTATTTTATTTATAACGGTTATAAATTGGACAGCTAAAAAACATATATATATTTTTAAAATAAAACAAATTTTAAATTCAAGTTCACTTTCATCTCATTTCAGGATACACTCCTTTTTTTTTGAATTGAGTCAGTTTTAAAAGATAACGGTTAGAAATTGGACAGCTGTAAAACATATATTTTATTTATTTTTAAATAAAATGAATTTCAATTTCAAATTTAATTTCATCTCACTTCGGGATATGCTCCTTTTTTGAATTGAGTCAGTTCAATTCTGTCCAACGATTATAGCTATTAAGTTTTTATTTCATTTAGTTTTTTTTAGCAAAACTTTATATTTATATTAATATTAATTGGTTCAAAAGGGCTCCTAGAGAAAGAACCAGGAAATAAAACTCCGTTCACGACCCATCAATTTACAAAGTGATCTTCAGATCCTCAGAATATTCCCTAAAACTACCTGAAGCCCCAAGGTCATAAATAGACCTAGTTACAAATTCAAAATAGACCCCCAATACAAAATGACAGAATGTCACTGCATTTGAAACATGTGCAAGATAACAATTCTAAGACTGCCCCAAAACCCATAGCCCATTTGAAGGCCGAATTACATTAAAAGAACCCCATTACCCAATTACAATTTTGATGCACAAAATAATGTGCCAAAGTACAATCATATAGTAATGGAAAGACCTACGAAAGCATCTTTGAAGCAGAGGGCTTTTGTGAAGCAAAACAAAACGAATGATAAAGGCCAAGGAAGAAAGAGGGAAGATGTCATCCCAAAACCTGATAAATGGGCCGCTCAAAATGTTGGAATTATTGGAATGATGTACTGAGAGGGGAGGGGTGAATCAGTACCTCTAATTTTTTTTATGTGGTTGGCCCATTAACCTTTGAGTCATCAGATTTGTATTATTCCTATTTATCTGTTCATCTTTCTATATGTATGTGAAATCATAATATAAGTTCTTTACATGTGTAAACATTCATGAAAACAAATAACACATAACACATGATATGATATCGCAGAAAACTACTGTTGGGAAGTAAAAACTGCAGCGGGGATGTCTACCCACAAAACTTCACTATCTATAGATAAGAAGGGAGCCGGTAAAGGCTTACAATTGATCACTTATAATGATCTAACCTGTTAAGAGTATTAGAGTAGAGAACTATTAGGATCTACTTTGTTTGAAGCTTTAGTAACACCATTAGGTGTGCACTCTATTAAGAGATTTATCAAAGAATGGTTAAGTCCACCTTCTACAAAAGGATTTTAGTTGTGATGCACTTGTTAGAATGCGACTACAATATAAATGTTGATCTAATAGTGAATACAATCTCTAATTTCTGATAACAGATCCTCTATAGCTTACAATGTAAATGTAATCACCTTGAGTGATTGAGTGATACCTTGTCTCTGCTCGTCAGTAGCCTTTCTGTGTTCTTGATAACTGCTTTGATCTATTTCTGTACTTTGCATGAATTCTCTTCTGCTACTTAGATGCTCTCCATGACTACTATCATTTGTCAAATGATTTACAAGTCACATTACAATACAAATGATTGAACATCTATTTATACTAGTTTCTAGCTCTATTCTTGATTCACACTTTTACAAATTAACTCTAGATCCAAGGTTTACAACTTGACCTTGATCTTTAGTTAGATATGTTTTAGATCCATTAGGATGCTTTAAAACATTCAAAATTTGCTTGCTTGACCCTCAAGTGAATATTTAAAACAAATAAAAACTCTATAAATAGAATTACAATGTTTTATTTGACGTGTAAAGTCAGATCCACTTTTTGCGGGTTCTGTAACTGACTGTCGGTTCTGATGGTCAAGCTATTCTGTCAGTTCTATCAGTTTTGTACTCCATCGGTGTCCCTTATTTGAACTGTTCATCAGGTATGATTTTTCTGCTCCGTCGGTGATATTCTCAATACTGTATCGTTGGTAATGCTTGTCAACGGTTTGACTCTTGTCAATGTTCGTCGGGCAAGTCTATACTTATCATTTTTACAATAGGCATTTTCATCTCGTCGGGTATCCTTGCTTTCTATCAGTTATGCTTATACCGATGACCTTTATCATGTTTTTCCCTTTAAGTATACTAATGGAAAAACTTAATGTCATCACAAAAATGTGAAGGTGGAGACAAGAATAGAGAACTCCACAATCGATCAACATGAGAGAAAAGAGGATCTCCTAAACCCAAAGGACCATGAAGTGAAGACAAAGCATGAACAGGGGAGGAGGAAGGTGAATCCAAAGCATGAGCAGGGGAGGAGGAATATCCAACTGACAATGGAACCAAAGTATTAATAGGAGCTGCCACAGGAACAGAATTACTGCCTAGAGAATTGCCATCCACCGGAGGAGAGCCGAAACCTAGGATTGAGGCACGAGCATGAGTCGACAGACCAAGAAGAGCATAATATTTTGTGAAATCATTTCCTTAATGACCCGCATCAAAAGGAGTCCTGTTAAGTAGGTGATCGAAAGGCATAATGGAAGAAGAGGTGATACAATCTTTTACTGCAACTAGCAACATGATATACTTGTCCGAATTGAAAAGAAGATGCCGTGGAAATACACCACCAATGTGAGCATCTTCAAACCATAAATTATACTTCTGGATTGCTAAAAGAAAGCCATTATCTTCAAAAGGAACTTCAAGAGTAGAGCTCAACAATCAGACTCAAAGATTCAAGGGTCTGAATTCGTCAATGTATCTATTTAAAGCCATGAAAAACAAACTCAAATAGAAGAGGTTAGACTACAAAAGAGAGAATATAACAACAGAGAAGGAGGCGAGCGGGTTATAACGACACAAGAAGCCATCATAAGGGGAAGTTCCCCATTCACAAACATGATTACAGAGAGTACCAACTTAAATTGTACGTACAGAGGATATCAAGAAATGACAGGAAACATAAAGTGACAAAGAGTATAATTCGTGCGAATACCATCATAAAGAAATCAAGCATATGGAGAAGCTGCGTCACCTCTTATTTGAAATAAATAGAACATCAGGTAGAAGGGGTGAAAAGAAATATAGCACATGCGAAGAGTTTCAAAACAAAAGCAAAAAACAATTAAGTCGATGACACGACTGGAAAACATAATGCCAAAAATAAGGTGAGTCACCAAATAGTAATACTGAGATGACATAACACACATAGATAAATAAATGAGAATCTTATAAGATCAGAAATCAAAGATCTCTTAGACATCAAAGACCTCAACATTAATATAGGAGATATCAAGCAAGTTAAATAGAATCAATATTAATCAAATTAAAAATGGAGGGGTGGGAAACCGGGGATACAAAGGTAGAAGGATAAAAGAGGTGGGAGTCATCAGCTCCTAAATTAGCAAGCAAATCTCCTAAATAATTACCCTCTCTAAAGGTGTGGGTTAAGAAGCAATCCGAGAATGAGTCCAGGAGGTACCAAATCTGAGACAAAACATAATGGATGTGCCTTGAAAAAGAACATCTCTGAACACAAGCATTAATAATAACTGAAGAATCACCTTCAACATGAAGGAATTTAACATTAAATTTCTTTGCTGCAAAGAGACCATATCACAGAGCAAGGGCTTCTGCCAGATTGTTAGATCCTGGAGGGACAGGTTATTTCAAAAAACAATCATGTTATATTTTAATATTAAGTTTGGTAAATTATGTTAAATCTAGATTGATCTTGACATTCCATATCATGAGAGATAGGATTTGACTGACAAATTATTTTTTTACAAATAGTTTATCCCTATTAGTTTGATTAGAAAATATTTCAAATGACATGTTAAGGTGTTGGATTTAAGGCCAATTTTGAACCGTTATCTTTTTAAAATTCTAATTGCTTTTTTCATGTGTGATTGGTTCAAGGGATGCTAGACTTTCTTGAAATAATATATATATAACCGTTGGACAAAATTGAACCTACTCAATTAAAAAAAGAGAGCCTATCCTAAAGTGAGATGAAATGGAATTTGAATTTGAAATTCATTTTATTTATAACGGTTAGAAATTGGACAGCTGTAAAACATAATTTTTTTTAAATACAATAAATTTCAAATTCAAGTTCAATTTCATCTGATTATAGGATACACTCCTTTTTTTGAATGAAGTCGGTTTTAAAAGATAACGGTTAGAAATTGGACAACTGTAAAACATATATTTTATTTTATTTTAAATAAAATGAATTTCAATTTCATCTCACTTCGGGATATGCTCCTTTTTTCAATTGAGTCAGTGCAATTTTGTCCAATGGTTATAGTTTATTAAGTTTTTCTTTCATTTAGTTTATTAAGTTTTTCTATTTTCGTTAATTAGTTCATTTTTTTTAATATATTTTCAAAATTGTAGGTATACAAAATTATGTCATGATAACTTATAATAAGGGTGAAAAATACATTGTTTATTTATTTATTTCAAAAAATAATCATGTTATATTTTAATATTGAGTTTGGTAAATTATGTTAAATCTAGATTGATCTTGACATTCCATATCATGAGAGATAGGATTTGACTGATAAATTATTTTTTTACAAATAGTTTTTCCCTATTAGTTTGATTAGAAAATATTTCAAATGACATGTTAAGGCATTGGATTTAAGGCCACATTATATCTAATTTTTGAGTATCTACTATAGCCAAAAATTCTTATTTCTAAAGTCATTCAATAAGTATCATAAAACTTAATTGCATCATCATTATCACATTAGCATCCATCTTTTCATTTTTTTAATACTTCTTAAGTTGCATTCATGTAGCATGTTGGTGTGAACATGGTATATTACTAGGTTTTATTCTACTTACACATTTAAGCTTAGGCTATTTAGTTTTTATTTCTATTATTATAGGATTAAGTTGCTTGTCATCATCTCAGTTTATCTTGTTGGAATTTTTAGATTTTGAAATTATAACTTGGGGTATGCTTTTAAAAGGAAAGCAAAAAAAGTGACTAAAATTTACTCATATCTATGAAATAAATGTTATGCAGGATCAACATAATATATAAGCTGTCCAATTTCTAACCGTTAGCTATTTAAAATTCTAACTGCTTTTTTCATGTGTGATTGGTTCAAGGGATGCTAGACTTTCTTGAAATTATATATATATATATATATA
>MU226169.1:9614065-9630893 GCA_018584345.1 Thuja plicata
TATATATATAAAACTGTTGGACAAAATTGAACCTACTCAATTCAAAAAAAGGAGGCTAACATATGCTGCCCAATTTCTAACCGTTATCTTTTTAAAATTCTGACTGCTTTTTTCATGCATGATTGGTTCAAGGGATGCTAGACATTCTTGAAATAATATATATAACCGTTGGACATAATTGAACCTACTCAATTAAAAAAAAGGAGCCTATCCTGAAGTGATATGAAATAGAATTTTAAATTGAAATTCATTTTATTTATAATGGTTAGAAATCAGACAACTGTGTTAGAATAACTGAGAGGGGGAGGGAGGGAAAGGGTGAATCTGTGGCCTCAAAAATTAATCCAATAATTTAATCCAAAACTTTATACCACAAATATAAAACCTCTAATTATCTTCAATCCTACAAGATGTATGCCTTTATCAAATGTATGCTGCTCGGTGATTATATTATTTATCCTTTCCTTAAGATTTACTGAATAGTAGTCTATCTTTTCTTAACTTTTATCGAAATACAATAAATAAATTAGTGTTTACCGATCAATCCTGTTTTAGTAATGTATAATGCAAAATATTAAAGCAATGAGCCATATACATATTTGACACATAGATTTTTAACATGGAAACCTTGTTATGGGAAAAACCACTTGGGACTGGTTAACCCAAAATTTTCACTGTTTTGAAGTGAGTTTGGTGAAGAGCCAACCCTGTTGAAGGTTACAAACACACTGTTAAGTGCGACCTTGTTAGAGGATTTATCACTAATAGTTTATCACCTGACCTAGTATTCACTATGCTGTCATTATGAAAACCTTTTGATACTCCTTGGGATGTATCTCAATATATAAAGGATAGTTTAATCCTACTCTGTTAAGAAATTTTTTGAATCAATGGTTAGACTGAAATAATATATGATTTGTTCATAAATGCAACTTAATCTTTTAGATGTTTAGATCTATTATAAGCTCATAATACTTTTCTGATCAATGTTCTCATCAATTCCTTTGCTACACTTCTTTTTTCTCGATGAGTGTTGTTGCTTCTCTGTTGCTCGGTGTCCACATATTTCTTAGCTCTGTTCTCTAGCTTGTATGATCAAATATGTATGAAGACTTCTATGTTCACTAGAATTCTCTTAAACATTCCTCTTTTTGATAATGAATTACTTGTCTCTTTATATAGACATGATTTCACCGTTTCTTGTCCTTCTTATTTTCTTTGTTGATCACTTCTTGATCCGTAAAGCTCGCCATGCTTACTTTAGTTTTATTTCGCACATCTGTCCTTGTTTTATGGAATAAAACATGCTTTAAATCTCCTTCTTATCTTTCAGTTTTAATCTGATCGATGAAAACAAAGTAATCATTCAGTTAACTCAATCTTTAGCTCTTGCCAGCTAAGTTGTTTTGTCATATCCTAACTTCAGTTCTCGTTGGTCAACACTTTAGTTGTGCTCAGTGACTACTACAGATAGCTCAGGTATCAAATTTAGTTCTATTCGGTGACAACTATAGTTAGCTCGATAATGATGAACTATAACTGATTGAATGTTTGAAGATGTTAAGTTGACGATCACCGAGATGTAGAATGTTAATGCGAGACATTAAATTAATTAATGTATTATATTGTCATTGATGTCAACTTGATATAATCTGATTGGTTATATAAATATTGTCAAAGACTTAAAAGAACCAAAGAGATAAAGGTTATGTTATTAGTAATGCATTAAAGTTTAGTATACACCAAGTGACAACAAACACCGACGAACAATGCACACCGATGGATAGAGAACCCCGAGAAGAGTCACAGTGATACCTGAGAAAGAATTACTGAGCAGTACCAAAGTAATACCTGATCAAAACTTAAAGTCACAATGTTTCCCGACGGACAGACAAACCCAACAGATAGATATGCCAGAGGATAACTAAAGTCAAGACCGAGAAAACAAGGAGTTAAACACCAATCAGAATTGAAGTTCAGAAATGACAAAAGACTTAGCTAATAGGAGCTAAATATGGAGTTAAATGATTGATTACCTTTTTTCATCGACCAGTTAAAATCTAGAGCTAAGCTAGAGATTTAAAGCTAGTTCTATTCTAGTTGTCAAGAAGAAATCTGCGGGATAAAACTAAAGCAAGCTTTAAAGCAAGAATAGCAATATTTGCGGATCACGTCAAGAACAAGTAAGACAATGAATTATAGATGGTGAGAATCATGTCTATAAGAGAGACAAGCTAATTCATTATGAATTGGGGGAGAATAGAAGAGGATGACGAAGAGAATACTGGTGAAGATAAGAAGTCTTCATACAGTCCCAATCAAACAAGCTAAAAAATAGAGCTAAAGTTTTTTGCGGACACCAAGTAACAGAGAAGGAACAACATCACCAAGCAGAAAGAAGTAGAGAAAAAGAACATAAGAGAAACATTGACCAGAAAGGTATTATGAGCTTATAATAGATCTGAACATCTACAAGATTAAGTTGTATTTATCAACAAATCATTTACTATTTTAGTTTAAACATTGATTCATAAAATCTCTTAACAAAGTTGGATTTAACAATCCTTTATATATAGAGACACTGAAGACATCTTTTGCCATTAGTATGCAAAGGATTTTTTTTTTTGAAACTGTCAGTGACACCAACACCAAAAGATAGGTTTAATGCAACCCGACAAACAACTTCACAAGGGAACCCTACAATGAAGTTTATAGTGTAACCCTACAATGCAGGTTACAATGTAAACCGATGACATAGTTTACAAGTGCAACCCGAAAATGTTGAAGTGGAACCTGACAGTGTAAACCAACAGACGAACCCAACAGAGAAGATAACAGAGGAACCTGAAAGACAGTTCACAGAGGAACCTGATAGACAGACTATAGAGAAACCTGAGCACCAGTCTACCGAGAGATAGTTATAAATCCTGAGAAATGTGGATCTGACTTACACGTTTTATATTTAGATTTTTGATTTTCTTTAAATCCATTTATTGAGGGACAATCAATATAATTGTAATTGTTTTAATCAGTCTAACTGATTAGAAACATGCAAACTAGGAGATCAAGGTCAAGTTGTAAACCTTTGATCATAGAGTTATCATTGTTATGCGTGAAACTCATTTAGGTAAAACTCATTGTATAAATAGATGTGTAATCAATCAGAACATGTGGATGTGATGGTGATTGTAGCCATAGACACTTCTATGGATTAAAGACAGATTTTTATGCAGAGGGATAGCCAAAGATGAAATCAATTATCAAGAACAAGATCCAAGGCTACCCGGCAGAATAGAGGTATTGATTAGTTACTATAGGTGATACATTATATTGTGAACTTTTAATGGATCTATAATCAGCAATTCTAGATTGCATATACTCAGGTCAATGAATATTTTTGACTACATTCTAACAAGTGTAGCAAATATAAAAAATCCTTTGAGAAGGTGGATTTAACAATCCTTTGTAAATCTCTTAACCGAGTGCACACTAAAGAGTGTTGCAAAAACTCTTAACATAGTAGACCTTAACTAGTTTCTACATGTTACTACTAACATGGTAAGATCATCAGAAGTGATCAAACTTGTAAGCCTTAACCGGCCCCTTCCATTCTGCAGATAGTGAATCTTTGTGGGTTTCATCCCCACCGCAGTTTCTACCTTCTGTATAGTCACAAAATGGAAGCACTTCCATTTTGGAGTGGTTTAGCCCTCTGAGTAAGTGGTTTGGGGTCATGTCAAGTGCCTTGAATGAGTCTCTGACTTGGATCTTTATTTTACCCCTGTTTTGCCCCCTTTTCCACTTCTCTCCAACCTATTTCTGGTACCCTAATCTACAAATATGTGTTTCTTGACCTCAGGGTCAAGGTCAAACTTTCTCAGTCAAGGTCAAACTCAACCCTGAGCTAGGTCAAGGTTGACCTCAACCCTAACCCAGGGTCCAAATTTTAGGTTTCTAGGGTTTTTGAATGTCAGGCTTCAGAAAGATTTAATTCCCGCTTCTGGGTCGGCTATTTTGGTCTTCGAGGCAATGAAACTTAAAATTATATTTAATATAGGTCCACTTCTAAGGGTATAGGTCTAATTGGAATTTAATTCTTTTATTTAGGTCTTTCTAGAAGATTGTTCCCTAGATTGGTATATAAGGAAGCCTTCTCCTCTCATTTTCTCTAACCATCTAAGACTTGAACTATCCAAGACGCAAGAAGAAATTTCATCCATCCAAACTCAATCCATGATCTATTGAAACAAGCATCTAATCTCAAGAATTCAAGCATTCAAAGACATTCAAGCATTCAATTCATCAAGGAGATCCATTGGTATCCATTGAAGGATTCAAGCTCTATGGAGCCCTCTTGTTGAAGATTTCTCCATCCACATCCATGCAAGCCTCTTCCTATTCCAAGATCCATTCAATATTGGTGTTGAATATCTACAATAAATTGATTTGAGACATCCTACATTCTACATTCTACATTCATTTTGTGCATACATACTTGTGGATCCACGGATTCAAATCCGCCACAAGGATTTCTATACAAGCAAGGTGAATTGGTTTATTTGCTTTGTTTATTTATACAATTTCAGTTATACTTTAAGGTTATTTCCAAAACCAGGGTTTGACCAAGGCAAACCCCTCCCCCCAAAAAACAAACCATTTTTATTCTAGGTACAGGTTCGGGACAATAGATTCAAGTGCAGATCCAGATACCCTTTTCGACAAACTTTCAGGATCTGAAAATAGATTTTTCGTCAGACTGTGCAGGTCAAGGTCAACCTTCTATTTTGGGTCAGAATTGAAATTCTATTTTGGGTTAGAATCAACATTCTATTCTAGGTCAAAATTGACCTGAGCCAGATATGGAAAAGATTTCTGGGCTTTCTCCATCTCTTTGTTTCTGTGCCCAATCTGGTTGTAGAACTTCCGGAAACTCAGTGTAGACACCCGAAAACAACATTTTTCAAATCTACTACATTTTGAGGTTAGTACTTGTCTTCTAATTCATTTCAATTAAGGTCTTAATAAATTCAAATATATTATATTCTTCATCCATTATTCGGGATTGTAAGACTTTCTTCTTTCTTCTTATTTCCAATTGATTGATGCATTAAACATTTTCTTATGGTTGATCAAAGTGGATCTTTCCTTGGTGAAATTTGAGGCTAGGAAGGGTATCTTAGCTTCTCCTCAACATCAACAACATTTTCCATCTTACATTTTACACCACATATTTATTTATATTGTACATGATTTTTATATGTTACATTTTGGTGAACCCATGATAGACAACTCTTTCTTTTTGGTGTTAGATTTATATTTCATGCTAGATATTGCATACATATTATATTATCCTTCTTTTATGTTCTTGGATTTACATTTTCTTATTTTAGTTCATTTACATTGCATTGGTGTATGAGCTTTACTACCTCTAGTCCTACTTATAATATTTCAGTTAGAAGAAGTCATAGACTTATGGGTTCCTTTGATCCTGAGTCTTCCTCTCCTTTCCTTAGGATCCAGGATGACAATTTGATCACTCATGATTCCAATCCTTCTAAATAGCATAACTCTTCTCATTCATCTCATGATTAGGATGATGGTTTAAGAGTTCCTCCTGAACAAGTCCAAAAACTATCAACTGAACTTGATAAAATGGGAAATTGGCTTATTCAAGAAAACCATAATCAAGATTCTATTCAAGCTATAGAGGCTCTTAATAAAGTTCTTTGTGATAGTCATCAAGGTGTTAATATCTTGTGTGGTATTACTCATCTTGTGCATTTAAATGTTAAAACTTTAGCGCAAGAGGCTTAAGATTTAGGATTTACTCCTCTTGTCACTAGTATATGACCTTCTTTGGTTCCTTTACCTAGTAATCCTACTTACACTCCTCCTTTAGTGACTACATCTCTTGAATTTTACAATCCTCTAGCTTCGAGTCTTCCACTTACATATCTTCCTGTGAGTGTTCCATCGGTGTCTTTACCTACCTCACAGTCTTCATACCATAGTGTTCCTTTTGCTTATTCCAATCCTCTTCAAACTATGGTTCCAAATGTTCCACCGGTTGTGTCTTCTATTCCTGCTACTTCATACA
This sequence comes from Thuja plicata, assembly GCA_018584345.1. Taxonomy (NCBI): domain Eukaryota; kingdom Viridiplantae; phylum Streptophyta; class Pinopsida; order Cupressales; family Cupressaceae; genus Thuja; species Thuja plicata. The sequence goes on from MU226169.1 coordinate 9,620,163, forward strand.
CTTTTCCAAGTGTTCCTAATGTTTCTATGCCACCTATTTCTTCTAATGATTCCATAATCATTAGTTTGGCTCAAACTGTGTCATCTTTACAACAACAAATTGCATCCTTAACTCAATCCAAGTTTAGCATTCCTACATGTGATATGGGTAGTCCTTTATCCCTAGAAATCATTCATGATCCTGTCCCTCAGCAAGCCAATATGCCTCTCCTTGAGAATTACAATGGTAAGGGAGATCCTGTCACTCATGTTAAAACATTTCAAATCATTTGTAGTGATTATGCTCATGACCATAGAATTGTGGATAAGTTGTTTGCCAAAACCTTTAATGATAAGGCCTTGCAATGGTATTGTTCTTTACCTCCTTATTCTATTGATTCTTTTCCAAAACTTGCTAGTACCTTTATTCAACAGTTTCAAAATAACATTGGTTCACAATTTTCCTTAACTGATTTAATGCATTGTAAACAGAATATTAAGGAAAAAATGACTGAATTTATTGGTAGATTTAAGCACCTATATGCTCAAATTTCTTATCCTGTTCCTAATATTGATATTCAACATATATTTATTTCAAATTTACAAAAGGATATTAGAGATAAGATTATGCTTACTGAATTTAGCTCTTTTCAATAACTTTGTGCAGTGCATCATCATTATCAATTACAAGTGAGTCAATTTGAGAGCAACACTCCAATGGCTCCTGTTTCAGTTGATAAGAGTGATGCTACTCCTAATCCCAACAAGTTTCAGAAGCCTAACAACTATTTCAAAATAAATAAACAAGAAAATGGAGTTTCTAATCAAGTTGTTGTTGCATCCCACAATGCCACTTCTGCATCCACTGCTTTTCATTTAAATCATACATTTACTCCTCTTTTTGAATTTTTACATTCTGTAATGAGTAAATTGTTCAGTGCTAATATGATTACTTTGCCTCCTATTCGACCTCTTCTCCCTACTACAATGACATCCAAATCTTTTGATCCTAAAGCCTTTTGTCAATATCATCGTCAACATGGTCATGATACCGAGAAGTATTATTCTCTAAAGCATAAGGTTCAAGACTTAATTGATTCTAATGCTTTATTTGTTGATAATTTTGATGGTAGTGGGAACAAATCTGTCTCTCCTCCTAATCAAAATATATGAATTTATATGAATCCTTTACCTACACATGATACTAATACCATTGTTCAACCATCTTCTTTGGATATTGTTTATGATTCAAAGTTGGATGATATCAACCATATTGTTAATCATGTGGAGTGTGTTGTTTCATCTCAACCTATTGTTCAAGATCCTTCACCTCCACCTCAACTTAAAATTCCACCTCAACCTAAATTGAAACCTCAATCTAAACCTTCAAAACAACCTAGGGATAAAAGACCTAGGGAACTCTCGATCACCTTTGATGATTCTGAGACCATTAAAGCTCCTGATGGTCCCCTTTACATTTATGCTAGGTTTGCTAAGATACCTACGCATGCTTGTCTTGTTGATCCTACTTCTTTAGTCAATGTCATCACTGAAGAAAATATTTTTATGAAGAACTTACAATGTGATTATTATGATACATCTGAAGTGTGGATTCAAACTTGTAATAGTTTTCTTTATCCATCATTTGGTTCTATTACCTTACCTGTTGAACTTTTTGCTAAAGTTGTGGACACTACCTTTGTTGTTTTCCCTACTTTTGATAAATTTCAAGTTAAGATGGGTTTGGCTTGGTTGAATTCCATGCGTGCCATTGCTTCTCCTATCCATAAGTGTATTAATTTCATTCATGATGAAGAGGTTAAAATGATTAATCATAGTCTATATCAACCTTCTAGGACTAGGGATTGTGCTACCCTTGACTTCTTTTGGCCTTCATTACCTAATTCATGTCCTTCTCCACCTGATAACCATTTTCGCTCATATCAAGCCTATAAACATCGCAAGATTCTTGAGTTAAGCATACCTCAGATTGATCTTAATCATGGTCTTTTGCCTACGCCTTCTATACCTCATTTATCCATTACTTCTAGTCCTGTTAATCAAACTCCTAGTATCACTTTTCAGCCTACTGAGGGTCCTACTAATCCTCCTATAGAACCTATGAAGGAACCAGTTGTTCCTCCTAGTTCTCAACATATTTCAAACAAGACAAAATGTAACAAATTTTCCAATGAATGACATAAGAAGCATCGTGCTAATGCTAGGGCCTGTGCCTCTGTTCTTTGAAATTCTTTACCTTCTTTTGACTAGCCTATGTCTGATTGTTGGAGGAAGTTAATGTTAAAAATGATGTTAAGATGATTCTATTCGCATCTTAGATTCTATTTCAATTAATCTTGATGAGGAAGATAGTCTTGATGATCCTATTGATTCCAATGATGAATATGAGGCTATTGATCTTGATATTGATTTACCTCATATGCTTTCCACACAACTGATAATTACACCTAGTATTGAACATCGCGATTCTCAAGAGGATCATTGTTTGGAACTGGCTATTATTCCTACTGTGTTGGATATAGTACCTCTTGCGAGTTTCCCACCTTCCCTAAATGATATAAATTGAGATGGGGAGAGTAGGCGATGCGCTTGATTGGCTTGTCCTTTATGTTAGCCTTTTATGTGTTTTCCTGTTGTATTGTGCTTCTCCCATAATGTAATTTCTAAATATTTGTTAGATTATTTTGTATGACCCTTGTTACTTTTTTGGTGCAAGGTGATAAAGGAATCAAACTTGTTGTACAATTATTCTATATGTATCTCTATTATTCTATATATTGTTTCATGGTATGTTTTACTTGTGCTTTTGTTCGTAAATATTTTCCTGGTGTAGTCCACTTGGATTTGTGACATGATATAACTGATTCTTTTTAGTCTCCATGTTGTGGTCCAAAAAGACTCTTCTTCGTAACTCTTGTGTTTTCTTTCCTCCATTGTGATTGTAGTTCTACTTTCTTTGGGGAATGATGTCAATTTATTTGCGATAATATCATATCTATATATACATATTATTTTATGATCATACTGACCCCATGGTAGGTAGATCCCTTCTATGTTCTCTGTATGTTTATGTGGTATTTCCCTTGATTTGTCTTTTCTTGGGGGCATCTCGTAGTGCAAACGTAATCTATGGAGTTGTTTATGTTTTCGTCAAAGCCATTGCTCCTGTTAAAGTGTTAGTAATGACTTTAACGTGGGGGCATACACTCTACTCACCTTTTTGCACACACGCACTTTCAAAATATTTTCAAAGCTTAAACCTATTCTCCCTTAATGGATTAGAGACTAATCCTTAAAGCATGGATTTTTACCTTATAGGATCTCTTGATCCCTCTAGTTTCAATTTACAATGTTTTGATCCGTTAAGGACGAAAGGTGTCCTTAAGACTGGATCTTTCTATATGTTGACTTTTCTCTTTTGGAGTAGAATATTCCTAAGAGTAAAACCTTGATGGGTTGACTAGTGAGTAGCCATATTCGCTAGGTGGTTCAACTCCATCTTTCCAGTTACAAATTTTCCTTGTGTGATTCACAATGGGACATAGGTTCTCATTGGATGAGGTAATCACACCCTCTCCCTTTTTCTCTTTGACTAGTAATGTCTCTCTTATCATGATCTTAGGGTTGATAAAGACTTAAGTCCCTGGGGGCTTGAGGATTCCTTTTTCCCTTTTGATTTCAATAAGATTATCCATTCTTTTTGATCTCCCTTTCCAAGAGTTAGCATCGAGTCCATACTCTTGCTAAAGTGGGGGATAAATGTATAGTCAGAAAATGGAAGCACTTCCATTTTGGACTGGTTTAGCCCTCCGAGTAAGTGATTTGGGGTCATGTCAAGCACCTTGAATGGGTCTCTAACTTGGATCTGGCTTTTACCCCTGTTCTTCCCCCTTTTCCACTTCTCTCTGGCCTATTTCTGACACCCTAATCTTCAAATCTAAGTTCATTGACCTCAGGGTCAAGGTCAACCTTGACCCTAACCTAGGTTAGAGTCCACCTTGACCCTGACCTAGGGTCCAAATTTTAGGTTTCTGGGGTTTCCGAATGTTGGGCTTTGAAAAGATTTAATTTCCGCTTCCGGGTCAACTATTTCGGTCTTCGAGGCAACGTCCCTTGAAATTATATTTAATATAGGTCCACTTCTAAGGGTATAGGTCTAATTAACATTTTATTATCCTATATAGGCCTCTCTAGAATATTGTGCCCTAGATTGGTATATAAGGAAGCCTTCTCTCATTTTCTCTAACCATCTAAGACTTGAACTACCCAAGACGCAAGAAGCAATTTCATCCATCAAAACTCTATGCATGATCTATTGAAGCAAGCATCTACTCTCAAGAACTCAATAATTTAAAGACATTCAAGCATTCAATTTGTCAAATAGATCCATTGGTATCCATTGAAGGATTCAATCTCTATGGATCCCTCTTGTTGAAGATTTCTCCATCCACATCCATGCAAGCCTCTTCCTATTCCAAGATCCATTCAAGATTGGTGTTGAAGATATAAAAGAAATTTATTTGAGACATCCTACATTCTACATTCTACATTCTACATTCATTTGGTGCATACATACTTGTGGATCCATGGATTCAAATTTGCCACAAGGGTTTCTATACAAGCAAGGTGAATTAGTTTATTTTCTTTGTTTATTTATGCAATTTCAATTATAATTTAAGGTTAATTTAAAATCCAAGGTTTGACCAAGGAAAACCCCTCCCCCCAACAAACAAACCATTTTTATTGCAGGTACAAGTTTGAGACAACATATTCAAGTGTAGATCTGGATACCCTTTTCGGAAAACTTTCAGGATCCGTAAACAAATTTTCTGTCGGACTATGCAGGTCAAGGTTGACCTTCTATTTTGGGTCAAAATCAACATCCTATTTTGGGTCATAATTGACATTCTATTCTGGATCAAATTCAACCTGAGCCAGATCTGGAAAAGATTTTTGGGTTTTCTCCGTCTCTGTGTTTCTGTGCCCGATCTGGTTGTAGAACTTTTGAAAACTCAGTGCAGACACTTGAAAACAACATTCTTCAGATCTGTCACATTTTGAGGTTAGTACTTATCTTCTAATTCATTTCAATTAAGGTCTTAATCAATTCCAATCTATTATATTCTTCATCCATTATTCAGGATTGTAAGACTTTCTTCTTTCTTCTTATTTCCGATCGATTGCTGCATTTGTGCATTAACCATTTTCTTATGGTTGATCAAAGTGGATCTTTCCTTGGTGAAATTTGAGGCTAGGAAGGGGATCTTATCTTCTCCTCAACATCAACAAAATCTTCCATCTTACATTTTACACCACACATTAGACACATTTATTTATATTGTACATCATTTTTATATGTTACACCTTCTAATAGGGGTTTTCTGTGTTACCAAATCTTGTGTCATGTGTCATAAGATTTCATGAATGTTTCTATGAATGTTTACATTCAAATTAAGTTTGTGATTTGATATAACATACACAAAGATATAATAACACATATGGTTGGTAATACAATTGATTACTAAAAGGATTAAGGTTAAGTGATAAATTTTTTAAGGGTATTGATTCACCCCTCCCCTCTCACTACACACCATTCCATTATTTTCAACAATTGGTATTAGAGCTAGATCTCTTATTTGGAAAAGTTTAAATACTTAAGAGAAAAGATCATACAATGGAAAGGTACAAGCTACACAAGAGTATTGAGAATCAAAAGTTAGAAATACAAATCTTCTATGAACAATATAAAGAAGCTAGAGTCAAGATGAGACAGTTACTGGATGAAAGAAAGGTACTGACATCTCGTTGTAATGAAACAGACTATCATGAAGAAGAGATACCTGATTTATTTGAGTCTTCATGACCTACATCAAGAAATACATCATACACATATGAAGGAAGCACTAAAAGTCTAAATGAAATCAATCAACATCTGGCTAGACAAGTGAAATCAGTGCAAATCAGTCAAGAGACACAGATGGTAAGAATGATCAAGGTTATAAATAATGCTAGACAAGGTGAGCAAGAAAGAACATTAGCTATTGATGATAGGAGGAAGATCACAAAAAAGCTACAAGAGAGAGAGAGAGAGAGAGAGAGAGAGTCATAAATACAAAGAATTACTGAACATCATCATGAGATCACCAATCAACTGAATGAACATAGAACTTAATGGAAAAATGGAAGCTATTGCTGAGCTAAGAGAAGAAAATAAAATACTAAAGCATGAAGTAAGAATTCAGTAACAACACAATAATATGATCAAGAGAGCTGAAGAAAGTACCAAAATGATGAATTATTTTATGGATGGACAAAGAAGAGTAAAAAATAACACCGGATTAGGGTATACCAAGAATGGAGATTCACCATACCAAGCTGATCCAAAAGATGTCTACAAAAATCCAAGACCAAGAAAGCTGTCATGCAATCACTATGGAAAACTAGGCCACACATCAAATGTTTGCAGGAGAAAAATAAAAGGTAATCCTAAATCCACATCTTTATTCATAGGACATTGTTATAGATGTAACAAGAAAGGACATAAAGCATATGAATGTAAATCTAAGGTGAAACAACCAAAGAAGGAAACCTACATGGAAAAATGTTGTCCTACTTGAAAAATGCATGGACACACATCTCTTGAATGTAAGAAGAAGAAAAAGAAAGCATGGAAGCCTAAAGAACAAGAGAATGCTTATCAATTGAAAAGAGTCGATAAATCATATGTTTGGGATTACAACACTTGGAAAAAATGCACAACATGTGGTAGACATGGACACATAGCAGCAAAATACATGAGAAAATGGATAAGAAAGTCTAGGAGCTAGAATAACCCCGAAATGACATGCTTACACTGTCATAAAGTTGGTCATCTAAGCAAGGACTACAGAGAACGAGTGACAGAGACAAGCACCTTTTCCAATAGCAATACCATTGAAGACATCAAGAAGATGAGAAACAAAATGTGGAGAAAAGCTACACACACTGATGATGCTGAAACAAGCAACACTATTGGTGACACCTTATCCAACAGATCTGGTGACATCACCACCCCCACCTAAGATGAACAAGTAAGTATGGAACTGCACTATACTAAGTTACACTTTACATCAGTTCCATTATACATAGTTAAAATGCCAAACTAGCATGATTAAAGATGCACTATGGTACTACTTGTTATAAATATGTGAATGCAATCCTGTCGGTCAATATGTATACCAAGAATCATCAGTGTACATGTGAAAACCAAGTTAATCAATGTAACTCGAGCACCATCTGTAATCATGTAAAATGCATTGAAGTCTTTGCCACTTACCGAGCACCGTCAGTAAACCTATGAAAGGTCAAGTGAGTTGTCACTTACCCCGAGCCAAAATTTTGTGATACCCAAGAAAATCCGTCTTTGAACACCGAGAATTGGGTAGAGCATTAATTGTGCCACTTAGGGCATTGTCTATAAATAGGGAGACAAAAGAGCTCATTATTCACTAAGCAATTAAGAGCGAAAAGAAGAGTAGAGCAGAGCGAAACAGAGAGACTAGATTTCAGAGCATTCCAAGCAGATTCACGGTATTCAAACATATCAAAAACAACTACAACAGGTTAAAGTAAGTAACTAGAATCACCGAGCTCCCTATTTATTTGATGGAAAAATCCCTAAATTTCTTAGAAATGATGGCAACCACTTCACAAGTTTCCAAGATAAAAAATTCCAAAGAGAAGGTTAATCTAATCAAGAACTCCACTTGTGAAGAACCTAAGTACAAAATTTGTTTAGAGGTTTCTTCGCAACTCGACGACGTTGGAGAAGTTTTGGGAATACCACCTAGGGTTTTACTGATTGAGGATGTCCATACATACATACATTGCAAGATCGCCGAGATAGGAGATCTTGAGGTTGATCAAGCTTACAAGAAGATTTGCAAAGATGGAACCATCCAGGATGAGCACAAATACATTGAGGTTAAAGGGATGAAAATTTCCCTAATGTTTTTGAAGGACTTTAAAACCAAATGGATTCAGATAGTGTTGAGCAGAGTGCATAACCAAAAGATGTGGATTGACGATCCAAAACTAATCACTAGGGATGTGATACATGCTATGACCGGTTATCCTATAATCGACAAGGGAAATGCACTTAAACACCCTCCTCACCTTGACATTGAGAAGAATACAGGTGCATAATAGGATGGAAGAGGATTGAAGGTAAATTCCATCATCAATAAAGAAATGAAATTTGGTGCATGTGTGCTGGGATACAAGATATTCCAAGCCAGCAGGATGAACAACATTGCAAGTGGAGCAGTTGACACTGCTTACAAGATTGTAAAGAAGGGTCTACAATTAGATCTATCCAAGATTCTACTGAAGTAGTTAGATGAGAACTTGAGGACAATTAGATCTGTAAAGTCCAATTCATGTAAGTTTGGATCACTTCTAATGCACATGTTTTTATACTTTCAAGACTTCTTTCCATCTATTGGTAATGTCAAATGGGATACTACTCGACCAGTGACAATCCAAAATAGTGAATTTATCAAATCACTAGCTGACAATTTTACATCAGTCATGGATGAATACTTCACTCGATTTAAGGACATGATGCAAAAAAGGATGAGGATACCAGAAAAGCTGGTAGAAAAATATAAGACTGATATTTGTTTTATGGTGGACACTGATAACACCTTTATCAAACCAGCTGTACCAAGGACAACATGTTTAGCACCACTTGACTATGAGGTCAACATAGATCAATCCACAAATGCTATTGAAGCATTTATAAATGAACCATTGGATAAGTCACAACCAAGGTTTGGAAACTATGAGGAAGCCAAGGAAAGAATAAAAATAGGATTAGTTATGAATAAAATTGACAAAAAGAAAGAGAAAATGGTAAAGACACTCAAGAAGATGTTGTCGGTAGATGATGAAGAGTCATAGAAAAGGAAGAGACCGAGGGACAGTCACTCATCAGTGAAGAAGAATAATTGAGTGACTTTGAATCTATAGAGTTTGATGCACCACCACCAACAGGAAAAAAACTAAGGACTACAACTACATCAAGGAATAGAAGTCAGACAACTAAAGATGCAAGCTCATCACCGGTCAAGAAAGGACAAGTGAGAACTTAAAAAAGGAAGCCTCAAACCGGGAAACAAGAACCAATGAAAAGAAGAAGACTAATCAAAAGTAAGGAAGATATAAAAGACACTAAATAGGAAGAACAACCTGTTAAGAACCAACTTCCTACTACAATTAATGAGGTATGTGCATCAACGATCAAGGCAGGTTCAATAACTGACCCTAATATTAGAAAATGGCTAACTCTGGATCCCAAGGATCGGAACAAGATAGAGGAAGCAATCATCACAACAATGTGTATATTTAAATATATACCATTATAGTTTGAAGGGAAAATTCCACAAGGACTTCTTGATAGACTATCGACAAGGTGGACATTCACATTAAATTCTAAAAAATAGATAAGGGAAAGAACCCTAGTTTCTGTTATGCCACCCAAGTCCAAAATAGAATAAATTGATGAAATGATGAAGTTACACTCAAAAAAGTTCTCAGAAAAATTGAGATCTTACAAAGTCCTACAAGAAAACTTTTTTGAGCTTGAAAAAGAAAGTGAGGATACATGGAGAAAAGCACTTGATATACCTAAAAAGGACACAAGTTTTGAAAGAGCATTAGAACTCACCGACAAGCCTCATAATGAAGAAACAGAGGATATACTGAGCCCAGAGCACATTCTTATAAATGATGATGAGGATGTCACTCAAACTAAATTGAATATAGAAGAAAGCAAGGCAATGGATGAAATTCCTCATATTCTACAATAATTAGGGGATACTACAAATGAAAAAATCAAAGAGAAAAATATCATTGATATCACCGGAGATGATCTTGCAGATGAGGTAAAGGCAGATGGAGATGTTAGTGTTACCTCCGAGTAGCCTAAGGAACAAGATACAAAAATGGATGCTGCACAGGTGAATATACCAGACCAAAATCCATTATTGATACACGCTATCAATATCATCTCACAAAAGGAGAGATCACTTGAGCTTGATGCAAGCATACCTGAGGATAAGGGTGAAGAGGAATAGAACAACACAATTGATGAACAAAGTAAAGATGAAGAGAAAAAAGAAACCAATTAAGAACATAAAGAAACAGAAGGAGAACATAAAGATAAAGGTGAAGAAGAGAAGCAAGGTGATGCCACTCCCAAGGATACTGGAGGAGATGTTGCAGATAAGACTAAGGTTGATGTGGAGATGTCCACTCCCAACCGATAGGTTAACATCGAGCAATAGGATAAAGGTACACATACTCCAAAGCCTTCATCAAGAACATAATAGCAAGCAAAGGAACTTGTTATGGTACTGCATATAGGTCCCTCCACAACTCTATCCAAGAAAAAGAGAAAAAAGAATAAGAATCTAGTTACATTGGATGAGATTATTGAGATACCAGCCTGTGATCTAAGGACATTGGATCCAGAGGCACTTACAAAGTATGATGAAATTTGTAAAAGAAAAGATATCCAAGATAAGATTAAGAAGGAGAAAAAGGACACTCAGGTACTAGAGAGAACTGTATGCACCCTAAAATGGTCGCCTAGACTTTGGGCCCCATTTATTATTTTATCATTTTATCAAATTTTCTGAATCAATGCTTTGGAACATTTTCAATTCAAATCAATTTCCTTGATCAAATTGTA
>MU226169.1:9664550-9684348 GCA_018584345.1 Thuja plicata
AATTTCTCCCTTTTAATTAAATAAAATTTCTCTTATTTAATTAAATTCAATTTCCCCCATTTAATTAAATAAAATTCTTCTAATTTATTTAATTATAAAGAAAACCCCTCTTTTAATTAAATAAATGAAAATCCCCACTTAAAGCACTTTAATTGATGAAAAAGGAAATAAATTAAATGAAAATTAAACAAAAATCCCTTTTCCTTCACATCCTCCTAAGTGGTGGGTTTTTGTCTCTTAATCATAGCCTTTGATTTTTGCCTCTTAATCTCAACCGTTCACTTTCCTTTAAAAGGAGACCTCTCCTTCTCATTCAATATACATTTTTTTCATAGTATTGTTATGCTGCAGGTTTGGAGAGCAATTTTGGAGGAGGATTTGAGCACTTGAGCTTGGATATTGCAACTTCTCTCTTCTTGTCTTCTTCTTCTTGCATTCATGGCTATTCATGTAGATTAGATTCATGTTTATTTTCATAGATTAGATTTGCATATTTCCTTTCATAGATTATTCATGCATTGTTATCATTTAGATTAATTTCCTTTTGTGCATTGCAATCATATATAGTAGATTTAATTTTCATGCATTGAATCTCTTATTTTATGGTGTACTTGCATGGGCACAACTAGGTCAATATGAGGGCCTCCATTACACACCTTTGCACTCCATGACTAGAGAGCTATGAGTCGATACTTGAGGCAACCTTGGATGGAATGACCCATAGAAGTGTGACACATTTTCATCACATAGTAATCAACAGGTTTGATATGATTTATACAACTTACTTTTCAATCCAGATCCAATTCAGCTCTGATGCTAATTCACTGAGTGGCCTCCATTATCATCTCAAACTCTAGATCTGCTTGGGAATTCATCAAGCAATCTCTCTCTGCTTCTCTGCTCAGCCTTTTTGCTTAGATCTTGCCAATCAGTCAATTAACCATGCAATCCTCTTGCATACTTTGCATACATAGCTATCTTCCCTCTACATCTATGAATAACCCCTTGAGGTTATCATATACCTCTCCATCTAGATCAAATACATCTTTTACCGCTTAATCAAGATCGTAGATCTTAGGCTAGGTCAGATCCAATAGATCTTTCCATAATTACATTTAATTTTATTTCTCCAATACAATCACCAATTAAATATTTTATCCATGCATTAATTACGGTTACCTGTGCATTTACATAGTGTAGCTCAAACGTGCTTATCCTTTATTAACTATACATATCCCAATAAAATCAACTATGTCAGCCAGAGATCTTAAATCTCATCAATCATCAAAATACTGTTGCTCGATCGACACAAAACTTGCTCGGCAATTTACTGACGCTCGGCACATACAAAAAATATGCTCGACACACACTGGTGCTCGGCCGACACAAAAATTGTTTGGCATAAACTGTTCTCAGTAAACTATCAGTGAAAGATAAACAACATATCACTTTGCCAATGTGCCAACTGATAAAATACCCTTTGTAATTCCTCATAACTCAACCATTCTTCTTGGTCTTCTTGTTAAATCTCCTCCATCAATCAATAGATATGGTACTTAAACATATAGCAATAATCTCACCAGTTAAGGTTTGACATCAATGACAAAACAATAATTGTTTCTATTGTAGCTTTCCAAACAATATTTCCAACAATCTCCCTCTTTGGCATTGATGGAAACACAAAACTATAAAACAATAATATTACAAACATAGTTACCATACAATCCAAAAAGTGCCTGTGTTCCTTGTATGAACAAATATTCATTAATGTCTTTAGCTTCATTCTGATTCACATCTATAAAATATTACTCCCTCTGTCTGTAATCACACTGATATCTTTCTGTTTTTGTTCATCAATCTCTTTTTCTCTAAGTAGTACACTCTCCTTGTATTTTTCTCTGTATAATTCTCCCTCTTTCAGTAAACTTCTCCCTCTTTGACAACAATGCCAAAGACGTTGACATCTTCATCATGTAGATTCTTCTGTTCTAAACTCTGTATCATGTTGTTTTTGTCATCTTGCTTATAACTTATACTCTTTAACTGTCCTTGTCTATCTTTTACAACATTAGGCAGCATCCTAAAGTGTGACTGCCTGTGCATCAATGTGAAAAATATGCTGAATTATAACATTTGATTCCACAATACCATTCTAAACTAATTAGCTTCAGTTAGGGGTATCACCCCCAATTTACCTCACAGATACTCATGAGCATCCTTGGGTAGTGCCTTTGTAAATATGTCTACTAACTGTTCCTTAGTATTCACATATTCCAGTCTCACTTCCTTCTTCTGAACTAGCTCCCTCAAGTAATGATACTTGATAGCTATATACTTTGTATTAGAGTGCATTACAGGGTTCTTCAAAATATTAATGGCACTCATGTTATCACAATATATGACAACTGGTTTTGTGATCTCTTCTTTCATACCTTTCAGTAGTATTTTCAACCATACAATATTAGAGAAATTAAATGTTGCTGCCATATACTCGGCTTCAGCTGTAGATTGTGAGGTGCAGTTCTGTTTCTTGCTTATCCAAGAGACTAATATTTTTCCCAAAAGAAATGCTCCTCCTATGGTACTTTTTTTGTCATCTACATTTCCATCCCAATCAGAATAAGTATAAACTCTGAGTTCAAATTTCTCATTCCTTCTGTAATACATACCATAGTCATATGTTCCTTTCAAATATCTCAGAATCCTTTTTACTGCCACCATATGAGTTTCTTTGGGATTGGCAGAAAATCTAGCAACAATACCAACAACTAATGCAATATCAGGTCTATTGTATACAACATATTGCAGCTTTCTAGTCATTGATCTGTATAGTGTTTGATTTACTTCTTTTGTCTCATCATTTTTGGTTAACTTCTGTCCAGTAGCCATGGGTGTACTCACTGGTTTTGAATGTTCCATTCCAAAAGTTTTAGTATCTCTTTGACATATTTTGATTGAGTAATATAGATACCATTCTTCATCTAATATATTTGTAAGCCAACAAATTTTTTTATTTCACCAAACATAGACATCTCAAATTCAGTTTGCATCTCCTTTGCAAATGCTTGGCATAACATATCTTGACCACAAAAGATAATGTCATCAACAAAAATTTCAGCTAATAAAGTACCTTTACTTTTCTCTGTCTTCAAATACAGATTGTTGTTGTCGTTTGTTCTTGCAAATTTAATCTTCATCAAATAGTTGTGCAATCTTTCATACCATGCTCTGGGTGCTTGCTTCAGTCCACATAATTCTTTGTGTAGCTTACAAACCATATTCCTTTTGCTCGGGTCTACAAATCCATCAGCTTGTTCAATGTAGACTTCTTCTTCTAATATTCCACTTAGAAATGCTGACTTCACATCCATTTGATAGACTTTAAATCCTTTATAGGCTGCATATGCAAGTAAGGTTCTAACACCTTCCAATCTTGCAACTGGGGTGAATGTTTCTCCATAGTTAATTCCTTCCTCTTGTGCATAACCCTTGCATACCACTCTAGCTTTGTTTCTTGTTACATGTCCATGCTCATTCAGCTTATTTCTGAATACCCACTTAGTACCAATTACATTCTTATCATTCAACCTAGGTACAAGTGTCCAAGTATTGTTCTTTTCAATTTGTTCAATCTCTTCATTCATGGCTTGAGTCCATCCTTCATTGTATAAAGCATCTTTTACTATTTTAGGCTCAAAATCACATAATAAGCAGGTGTCTTCTCTCAATTTGCCTCTTGTCATGAATGCAAAATATTTTGCTCCTATGATTTGATTAGCTTTATGGTGCCTTCTAACATACTTTTCCAAAGTAGGTTCTTTCTCTGCTTCATATTGATCATTCATGTTTAATTTAGGTTGAAACTGTGACTCAGCATCTCCATCAGATAGCTCGGCAGTAACCTCTTGTTGCCTGAAAATTTCATTCTGTGACTCGGCAGGTGCAGACTGTTGCTCGACAACTTCAGTTTCAGTCTTAGGTAATTCGTTAGAATCTACCTCATCAAGATAGGTGAATAATTTGTAATTCTCAGGCTCAGTCATGCTTTCTTCTTCATTTCTGTCTGTATATTCATCAATTCTAACATTTGCACTTTCCACAATTTTGTTAGTGTTAGAATTCAAACACTTATATGCCTTACTCTTAGTTGAAAAACCAAGAAATATGCCTTCCTCACCTTTAGCATCAAGTTTTCCATTTCTGTTATCCTTCAGTATGAAATATCTACTTCCAAAAACTTTAAAGTAGCTTACACTAGGTGCATATCCATACCATAGCTCATAAGGTGTAGTATTTGTACATTTCTTGACTTGTACTCTATTCAAGGTATAGACTTCTGTACTTACAACTTCTCTCCAATATTTCTGTGCAACATTTTTCTCCATCATTAGTGTTCTGGCATAATCCATGATAGATCTGTTTCTTCTTTCAGCTATACCATTCTGTGGTGGATTCCTAGGTGCGGACATCTGTCTTTTTATCCCTCTGTCATTGCAAAACTTGTTAAACTCATGAGAAATAAACTCGCCTTCTCTATCAGATCTCAGACATTTCAAATTTTTACTTGTCTCCTTTTCAACTTTTGCTAAGTACCACTTAAACAACTCGAATGCATCAAATTTTTCCTTGAGAAACATAACAATCATCATTCTAGAGTATCATCAACAAATAAGATAAAATATTTGTCTCCATAGTAACTTTTCTCACCAATGGGTCCACAAAGGTTAGTATGAACCAATTCTAGAATATTCTCAGAAGTATGAGTTTTGCTTTTGAAACTAGATTTAGTCATCTTTCTTAATTGACATTGCTTACACATTGCATTTTCAGGTTTCTTTAACTTAGGCAGCCCTCTAACCTTTTTCAATTTTCTTATGCTTACCAAGTTATCAAATTTTACATGACACATCCTTTTATGCCATAACCAAACATCATTATATTGTGCAAAAAAGCATGTCTCATCAGCTAAATCCAGATAGAACAAGTTACCTTTTATTTTCTCACCACCTCCAACTAATTCTCCGTTGGCATCATAGATCTTTGCTTTCCTGTGACGAAATTCAACTCTGTAACTAGAAGTATTCAGCTATGAAAAACTCAATAGGTTATACTTAAGATCATCAACCAAATATACATCATCACATATGATTTTGTCAGTCAATTGAATTGATCCTTTCCCTTTAATACAACATGGTGTATCATTTCCAAATTTAACATAACCACCTTTACACTGATCTAAGGTTTCAAAATTGTCTTTATCACCGGCCATGTGATGTGAACAACCACTGTCAATAATCCAACAATCACCTTTACTCATATAAGAAATTAGTGCAGTTTTCTCATCATCATCATCAGAATCATCTTTCATTTCAACATACACAACTTCTATATCATCTTCATCAGATTTGTTAGAATCATTGTCAGAAATTTCTTTAGCTATATAGGACTTCTTACTTTTGTCTTTGTAATCCTTGTACTTCCTAAAGTCTCGGTCATCCTTTTTGTCTTTGTACTTGCTGTCTCTTCTCTCATCTTTTTCATTCTTATGAGGACATCTTATATCAATATGACCAACTTTATTACATTTAAAAACAAATAATAGGAAGCTTACCTTTGAATTTTCCTTTTCCTCTTGATAGTCTTCTTGCCATAAGTGCCTCAAGTTCTTCTAGATCATTATCAGAAGTGTCGGTGTCACTATCCACACATTTCTTTCCTTTGTTTGATTTGTTGAGGACCATCTGGGACTTTAATGCAAATTCAATGGCTTGTGGAGTATAGTTGTCAAAATTTGACATCTCAAATGCAGTAAGTCTGCCTACTAAACTTTCCAAAGTCAAATTGTTGTTAGGAGTACATCTCAATTCTTGAATTGTAGATACTCTAATAGGATAAATAAAAAGAAGTGTTCTTAGTACCTTGCTCATGATGGTGTTATCATCAATGGTTCCTTTAGCTCCTCTAATAGCATTTACAACTTCCTTTATCCTACCATAATATGAAACTATATTTTATCCTTCTTGCATTTTCATTTCATCAAACTTACCTCTCAAGCTTTCATATTTGGCTCTTAGCACATTTGTGTCACCTACATAGATGGTTTCAAGAGTATCCCACATTTTCTTTATGCTAGTACAGTCCTTTATGTCTTCAAACTCATGATAGTTCAGGGATGATGCAATCTCCAACATTGCTTGATTATGTTCTTGCTTTTCTCTTGATTGTGCAGCATTGAGAGCTATTGTAGGGGCTACATATTCTTGATCAACAAGATGTTTTGCAGAATCACCAACACTAGCCATATGAAATTTCATCAAACTTTTCCATGCTGGAAAGTTGTCCTTGTTCAACTTTGGTAACTCCCTTTTATACATCTTGATCTTCTGCTCCAAGTACCTTCAAAATTTTTCAAGAAACCAAAGCTATGATACCAATTGTTAGAATGAATTTAGAATAACTAAGAGTGGGGGTGAATCAGTTATCCATAGGTCCATATGTGCCCATTAAAACTTTATACCAAATTAAACAACTCAGATCTGCTCGGCAGCGATAGCATTAGTCAACAATATAAGTATGTAGTTTACTATTCAGATGAAATAAGCTTGCAGAAACTTAATAGTAAAACACAATATAAACATTCACACAAGTTGACACTAGTATTTAACATGGAAACCCAATTTGGGAAAAACCACCAATAATATGCTATCAAGTTTTCGCTCTTATGAAGTGTGTCCTGTTAAGAGCCAACCCTGTTAAAGGTTACAAAACACATTGCTAAATGTGACCTGGTTAAAGGATTTAAACACCCTATTAGGAGTGGCCTTGTTAGAGGACTTAGAACATTTCAATCTGAATGTCACCTTGCTCAAAGGATTTATACAATGACTGTTAGGTCAACCTAGTTAAAGGATTTCAACTGATACAATGGTTAGAAAGTAATCAATAGGTTTGATCTGATTTATATAGCTTACTTTGCAATCCAGATCCAATTTAGCTTTGATGCTAATTCACTGAGTGGCCTCCATTCTCATCTCAAACTCCAGATCTTCTTGGGAATTTGTCAATCAATCTCTCTCTACTTCTCTACTCAGCCTTTTTGCTTAGATCTTGCCAATCAGTCAATTAACCATGCAATCCTCTTGCATACTTTGCATACACAGCTATCTTCCATCTACATCCATGAATAACCCCTTGAGGTTATCATATACCTCTCCATCTAGGTCAGATACATCTTTTTCCGCTTAATCAAGATTGTAGATCTTAGGTTAGGTTAGATCCAACGTATCTTTCCATCATTACATTTAATTTATTTCTCCAATACAATCACCAATTAAATCTTTGATCCATGCATTAATTACGGTTACCCGTGCATTTACATAGTGTAGATCAAATGCACTTATCCTTTATTAACTATACATATCCCAATAAAATCAACTATGTCGGCCAGAGATCTTAATTCTCATCAACCATCAAAATACTGTTGCTCGACCGACACAAAACTTGCTCGGCATAAACTGTTCTCAGCAAACTGTCAGTGAAATATAAACAACATATCAGTTTGCCAATGTGCCAACTGATAAAATACCCTTTGTAATTCCTCATAACTCAACCATTCTTCTTGGTCTTCTTGTTAAATCTCCTCCATCAATCAATAGATATGGTACTCAAACAAATAGCAAGTCTCACCAGTTAAGGTTTGACATCAATGAAAAAATAATAATTGTTTCCATTGTAGCTTTCCAAACAATATTTCCAATAGAAGGAATATTTTTAGGGCATTCTACCAAAAGCAAGGCTTATAAATGTCTTAACAAATCCTCTAACAAAATCATTGAAAGTGCTAATGTCAAAATAGATGAATTTGCTAAGAACAATGATAAGGAAAGTAGAAAAGAAATAGAAGACTACAACATGTTTGTATATAATAAAGAACCTGACACTCTTCCCGAGCAACATTGTATCACTTCCGAGCAACAGAACAATGCACCCGAGCATCAGACTGCAAACACTGAAAATCAGGAAATTGCTCACAATGATGTACCAAGCGATGAAGATTAGAATGAAGGTCAAGATGATGAACAAAATGATGAACAAAGAGTTGACTGGTACTTTCCAAGTATGTCAGAAGACATCATCCACAAGAGACAAAAAGGATGGAATGAGAATAAGAAGTAAGTCACTAAACACTAGATTTTTGATTTGTGATGTTGAGCCTAAATATGTTAATACTGCACTTGAAAATAAAGAATGGATCAGTGCTATGAATGAAGAGATAGAGAATTGAGAAGAAAAGAACATGGACATTAGTACCTAGACCGGATGACAAGAATGTCATTGGTACCAAATGGATATTAAAAATAAGCTAAATGAGAATGGAGAAGTAACAAGGAACAAAGCAAGATTAGTATGCAAAGGGTATGCACAAGAAGAAGGTATTGACTATGGAGAAACTTGTGCACCCATTGCTAGAATAGGAGTAAGAATTCTAATTTCTTATGCTGCATTCAAAAGATTCAAAGTATACCAAATGGATGTCAAATCTGCATTCCTAAATGGAATACTAGAAGAAGAGGTATAAATTGAACAACCAGAAGGGTTTGTTGATCCTAACAAGAGAAACATGGTTCGTAGACTGCACAAAGCCTTTTATGGATTAAAACAAGCACCGAGAGAATGGTATGAAAGACTTCACTCCTATCTCATAAGTATTGGATTTGTAAGAACAAGTGATAACAGTAATCTGTACTTAAAAGAAGATAATGATGATTATAACATTCTGATTGTGGAAATATTTGTTGATGATATCATATTTGGAGGTAATGATATGTTACGCAAATCATTTGCTGATGAATTGAGAAAAGAGTTTGAGATGTCAATATTTGGGGAGATCAAGTTCTTTCTTGGTCTATAGATTCTTCAAAAGGATGCCGACATATACATCACACAATCCAAATACATTAAGGAAGTTATGAAGATATTCAAAATGGAGGACTCCAAGCCAGTTGGAACACCTATGGCAACCAGATGTAAGATGAAAAAGGAAGACAAGTCAACCGAGGTAAATCAGACCCTATATAGATCTATGATTGGAAAACTCATGTATGTTGTTCATACTAGACCAGATATAGCACATGCAGTTGGAATAGTTGCAAGATTCTCTGCTAATCCCAAGGAATCACACATGTATACTGTCAAAAGAATTCTGAGATATCTAAAGAATACAAAAGAATATGGATTATGGTATAAAAGAGAAGGAAAATTTGAGCTTCAAGTCTATACAAATGTTGATTGGGTTGGAAACTTAGATGACAGAAAGAGCACAACAGGAGGAGCATTCTTCGTGGGTGACAAAATTTTCACATGGATAAGTAAGAAGCAAGGATGCATCTCACAATCTATTGCAGAAGAAAAATATGTGGCTTATGCTGCAAATTGCTCTAACATTGCATGGATCAAGCAATTACAGGAAGGTATGAATATGAAAATTCTTGAACTAGTGACTATCTATTGTGACAATACCAGTGCAATAAACATATCAAAGAACCCTGTCATGCATGCTAAGACTAAGCATATTTCTGTCAAGTATCATTACTTAAGAGAACAAGTGTAAGAGAAAGAGGTGATACTGGAATATGTTCAATCCAAGGAACAATTATCAGACATATTCACAAAGCCATTGCCTAAAGATACATTTGAGTACCTGAGAAAGAGACTAGGGGTCCGACCCTTGTCTATTGGTCACTAAGCTGACTAGGAGGCTGCATCAGCCTACAAATTATCATAAGATCATTCATATTGATGCAAGCAAAGAGATGGACTAAAAATATATATTAGTACACAACAAGGTACTTATTTGCACTGACCACCATAGTTATTGTATTGCTGATAGAGAGGAAATTCAAGGAGTATATTATAAAAAGGAGGAAGGATATTGCTTGGCATTGCTGTCAAAGGGAGAGAGTATATCCATATGAAATATCTATCATGATCATCCAAAGGGAGAGATGACTTAAGGGAGAGATTATATCCACATGAGAAATATCTATTGTTGTCAAAGGAAAGAGAGATATCCATCAAGGAGAGGAACAGTCAAAGGGAGATAAAATATCAGAGAAGAGATTCTTTAACAAAGGGAGAGACAAAATTAGAAGTTGCTACACCTATCCAGTGAAGGGGATAAAGAATGAAGAAAGTACTCTGCAAGAAACAAATCTAATCTAGAAGAGCTTATCAAGAGTCAAACATTTGTTTTGGTTATAGAAAAATAAGGTTGGTAGAGATTGATGAAACTACAATTGATATATTTCATATTGTATTAGTATTATGTAGTATGTTGCCATCAATGCCAAAGGGAGAGATTGATGAACTATAACTGATTGAATGTTTGAAGATGTCAAGTTGATGATCACCAAGATGCAGAAAGTTAATGCAAGACATTAAATCAGTTTATGTATTATATTTTATTGATGTCAACTTGATATAATCTGATTAGTTATATAAATATTGTCAAAGACTTCAAAGAACCAAAGAGATAAAGGTTATGTTATCATTAATGCATAAAAGTTCAGTATACACCAAGTGACAACAAACACCGACAGATAGTGCACACCGACGGATAGAGAACCCTGAGAAGAGTCACAATGATACCCGAGCAAGATACCCGAGCAAGCATTACCGAGTAGAACCAAAGTAATACTTGAGCAGAACTGAAAGTCATAGTGTTGCCCGACGGACAGACAACCCCGACGAACAGAGATGCCCGAGGACAACTGAAGTCAAGACCGAGCAAACAAGGAGTTAAACACCGATCAAAATTGAAGTTCAGAAATGACAAAAGACTTAGCTGGCAGGAGCTAAATATGGAGTTAACTGATTGATTACATTGTTTTCATAAACCAGTTAAAAGCTAGAGATAAGCTAGAAATTTAAATCTAGTTCTATTTCAGTTGTCAATTAGAAATATGTGGGATAAAACTAAAGCAAGCTTTAAAGAAAGAATGACAAGATTTGCAGATCACGTCAAGAACAAGAAAGAAAAGGACTTATAAACGTAGAAAATCATGTCTATAAGAGAGACAAGCTAATTCATTACGAATTGTGGGAGAATAGAAGAGGATGCTGAAGAGAATACTGGTGAAGATAAGAAGTCTTCATACAGTCTTGATAAAACAAGCTGAAGAACAAAGATAAACTTTTCTACAGACACCAAGCAACAGAGAAGGAACAACATCACCGAGAAAAAAGAAGTGGAGAAAAGGAACAGAAGAGAAACATTGATCAAAAAGGTATTACAAGCTTACAATAGATCTAAACATCTGCAAGATTAATTTGTATTTATGAAAAAATCATATTCTATTTCAGTATAACCATTGATTTATAAAATCTCTTAATAGAGTGGGATTTAACAATCCTTTATATATTGAGATACATCCCAAGGAGTATAAAAAAGTTTCTCATGAAGATATCATAGTGAAATTCCAGATATCAAGTGACAAACTATTATATTTAAATCCTCTAACAAGTTTGCACTTAATAGTGTGTTTGTACCCTTTAACAGGGTTGTCTCTTCACCGAGCTCACTTCAGAAGAGTGAAAATTTTGGGTTATCGGTCCCAAGTGGTTTTTCCCCTAGCAGGGTTTCCACGTTAAAAATCCATGTGTCAAATGTGTATATGGTTCATTGCTTTGATGTTTTCTTTACACATTACCAAAACATGATTGATCGGTAAACACTAACTTATTTACTATATCAGTATAGGCTAGACTTCTATTCAGTAAAGGTTAAGAAAAAAGATAAACAGTGTATTCCAAGTAGTAGTTATTTGATAAAGGCATACATCTTGTAGGACTGAAGATAACTAGAGGTTTATATTTGTGGTATAAAGTTTTGGGTTAATTTATTGGATTAATTTTTTAGGCCAATGATTCACCCCCCCTTAGTTATTCTAACATGTAATGCTTGCTCGGGTAACACTATCCGTCGGGTAACACTGTAAACTTCTGTTCTCAGGGTTCACTGTCACTCAGTGTACATGATTACCGACGACAAAAACTTTGTCTCTTTAGATCTTTAAGTGTTGTGACAATATGTGTATGAGCAATCATACCATATCAATTTGACATCAATAAAAATACAATACATTAACACATTTAATGTCTTGCATTTACTTTCTACATCTCGGTGATCATCAACTTTGTCATCTTCAAACATTCAATCAGTTATAGTTCATCAATCTCTCCCTTTGGCATTGATGGCAACATACTGCATACTACTGCTACAATATGAAATATATCAGTTGTAGTTCATCAATCTCTGCCAAAATTATTTTTCTATAACCAATACAAATGTCTGACTCTCGGTAAGCTCTTCTAGCTTAGATTTATTCTTGCAGATTACTTCCTTCATTCTTTATTCCCTTCACTAGATAGATGTAGCGAATTCTGATTCTATCTCTCCCTTTGTTGTAGAATCTCTTCTTCCTTTTCTGGATAGATATGCAGTGTTAACTTTTCCAATTATCTCCCTTAGATGGATGTTTCTTTGAATCTTTCTCTGATGTTTTATCTCCCTTTGACTGTTCCTCTCCTTGATGGATAGTTAGTTTCTCTTTGACAACAATATATTTCATTGAATACTTCTCTCCCTTTGACAACAATGCTAAACTATATCATTTTTTTAAATATATTCCTTGAATTTCCTCTCCATCAACAATTTAGCTCTGTAGTAGCCAACAATTTCTCTTGTGTTCGGTGAAAAACAGTACCTTGATGTGTACTGATATATCTTGGTAGTCCATATCTTTGCTTGCATCAATATGAATGATCTTCTGATAATGTGTAGGTTGATGCAGCCTCCTAGTCAGCTTAGTGACCAATAGACAAGGGTCAGACCCCTAGTCTCTTTCTCAGACACTCAAATGTATCTTTAGGCAATGGCTTTGTGAGTATGACATATTCAAGTTTCACCTCTTTCTCTTGCACTTGTTCTCTTAAGTAATGATACTTGATAGCAATATGCTTAGTCTTAGCATGCATGACAAGGTTCTTTGATATGTTTATTGTACTGATATTGTCACAATAGATAATCACTGGTTCAAGAATTTTATATTCATACCTTCCAGTAATTTCTTGATCCATGCAATGTTAGAGCAATTTGCAGCAGCAACCACATATTCTTCTTCTGCAGTAGATTGTGAGATGCATCCATGCTTCTTACTTAACCATGTGACAAGTCTGTCACCCATGAAGAATTCTCCTCCTATTGTGCTCTTTCTGTCATCTAAGTTTCTAGCCCAATCAACATCTGTATAGACTTGAAGCTCAAATTTTCCTTCTCTTTTATACCATAATCCATACTCTTCATTATTCTTTATATATCTCAGAATTCTTTTGACAGCAGACATGTATGATTCCTTGGGATTAGCAGAGAATCTTGCAACTATTCCAACTGCATGTGCTATAGCTGGTCTAGTATGAACAACATACAAGAGTTTTCCAATCATAGATCTATATAGGGTTTGATTTACCTCGGTTGACTTGTCTTCCTTTTTCAGCTTGCATCCGGTTGCCATAGGTGTTCCAACTAGCTTGGAGTCCTCCATTTTGAATATCTTCAAAACTTCCTTGATTTATTTGGATTATGTGATGTATATGTCGGCATCCTATTGAAGAATCCATAGACCAAGAAAGAACTTGATCTCCCCAAATATTGACTTCTCAAACTCTTTGCTCATTTGATCAGCAAATGATTTGCATAACATATCATTACCTCCAAATATGATATCATCAACAAATATTTCAGCAATCAGAATGTTATCATCATTATCTTCTTTTAAGTACAAATTATTGTTATCACTTGTTCTTACAAATCCAATACTCATGAGATAGGACTGGAGTTTTTCATACCATGCTCTCGGTGCTTGTTTTAATCCATAAAATTCTTTGTGTAGTCTACAAACCATGTTTCTCTTGTTAGGATCAACAAACCCTTCTAGTTGTTCAATGTATACATCTTCTTCTAGTATTCCATTTAGGAATGCAAATTTGACATCCATTTGGTATACTTTGAATCCTTTGAATGCGGCATAAGCAAGTAGAATTCTTACTCCTATTCTAGCAACGGGTGAAAAGGTTTCTCCATAGTCAATACCTTCTTCTTGTGCACACCCTTTGCATACTAATCTTGCTTTGTTCCTTGTTACTTCTCCATTCTCATTTCACTTGTTTCTGAATATCCATTTGGTACCAATGACATTCTTGTCATCCAGTCTAGGTACTAATGTCCATATTCTGTTCTTCTCAATATGCTCTATCTCTTCATTCATAGCATCAACCCATTCTTTATTTTCAAGTGTAGTATTAACAGATTTAGGCTCAAAATCACAAATCAAACATCTAGTGTTCAGTGAATTACTTCTTGTTCTCATTTTAGCCTTTTTGTCTCCTGTGATCTGATTCTATGGATGGTGTCTTCTAACATACTTGGAAATTACTAGTTCATCTCTTTGTTCATCATTTTGTTCATCATCTTGACCTTCACTCTGATCTTCATCGCTCGGTACATCATTGTGAGCAATTTCCCAATTTTTGGTGTTTGTAGCCTGATGCTCGGGTGCATTGTTCTGTCGCCAGGGAGTGATACAATTTTTCTCACGAAAAGTGTCAAGTTCTTCACTATAGACAAACCTGTTGTAGTCTTTAGGTTCCTTTCTTCTTTCCTCATCATTTTCTTTGCAAATTCATCTACTTGACATTTGCACTCTCAATGATTTTGTTATAGGATTTTTTAAGACATATATAAGCCTTTCTTTTGGTAGAATAACCTAGAAATATTCCTTCTTCACCTTTGGATTCAAGCTTTCCAATTCTACCATCTTTCAAAATATAACATTGACTTCCAAAATTTTTGAAGTAACATACATTGGGTGTGTATCTATACCATAGCTCATAAGGTGTCTTATTGGTGTCTTTCTTCAATTAAAATATGTTTAATGTATAGACAACAATACTGAAAACTTATCTCCAGAATGTTTATGTGATACCTTCCTCAATCATCAGCGTTCTGGCACAATTAACAATGGAACTATTCCTTCTTTCACCAATCCCATTTTGTTGTGGTGTTCTCGGTGCAGAAACCTGTCTTTGAATTCCATGCTCATTACAAAAGTTAGTGAATTTATCAGAAATAAATTCTCCTCCCCTCTTTCATCTTAGACATTTTAGTTCCTTTCCACTTTGTTTTTACACTATAGCTTTATACCATTTAAACATCTTGAATTCTTTTGATTTCTCTTTTAAGAACATAACAATCATCATTCTAAAATAATCATCTATAAATAGAATGAAGTATCTATCACCATAGTAGATCTTTGTTCTCATTGGCCCACATAGGTCAGTATGAACTAGCTCTAGAATAGCATTAGATGTGTAGGTTTTTCTTTTGAAACTAGACTTTGTCATTTTACCTTTTTGACAATTCTTACACATGACATGGTCGGGCTTTGACATGCTCGGTAAGCCTCTTACTTTCCTTTTATTTTTTATCCTAACCATGTTATCAAAATTCACATGACATAACCTTTTATGCCACAACCATATGTCTTTGTTTCTAACCATTAAATAAGTGGTGTTAATATCATCAAGATAGAATATGTTACCTTTTGTCTGTTCACCAATTCTGATCAACCTTCCTGATTCATTAAAGATCTTTTCATTTTTGTTCTCAAATGAAACTCGGTGTCCTATGTTATTCAGCTGTGAACCACTCAATAGATTATAGTTAAGTCATTTCACCCAATATGCATTTTCACATCTGATCAGATTATTCAACATGATTGTTCCTTTTCCTTCAACCAGACAAGGTGAGTTATTACCCATTCTTACTGATCCACCATTATAATATTCAAAAGTTTCAAACTTTTCTTTATCTACAGTCATGTGGTGAGTACAACTACTATCAATAATCCAGACATCATTTTTGCTAACCTTAGATATGAGTGCAGTTTTAACATACCTTTATTCTTCATTTGAATCATCCTTCATAGCAACAAATACCACATCAATATCTTCATCAGACTTGGTGTCAGTATTCTCAAATTTGTTCTCAGCTAGGTAACAAGCCTTCTTTCCTTTGTCCTTGTAGTCTCGGTTGTCTCTTCTATCAGAATGTCGACTACTTCGATAAGCTTTGTCATCACCTCTGTCAAACTTCTTTTCATATGATCTATCATTGTTTCTGTCTTCTTTTCTTTTGTTAGGACATCTAGCAGAAAAGTGTCCAATCTCTTTACAATTAAAACATACCAATGGTAATTTACCTTTGTATCTACCTTTGTCTCTCTGCAATCTTCTAGCCATTAGTGCTTCAATCTTATCAAGTTATTGGTCATCACTATCACTTTCACTATCATTTCTCATAGTGTGTTATGACTTGATTTACTTATTTTTGAAGAAGATTTGAATGCAGACTCAATAGTTGGTGAGACACTATGGTCAAAGTTATTCATCTCAAATGAAATAAGTCTACCAATCAAACTATCTAGAGTAACATTGTTATTTTCTACTGCTCTCATTTCTTGTATAGAAGATACTCTAATAGCATAAACATGCAGTAAGGTTATGAGGATTTTACTTACCACTGTTTCTTTTTCAAGTACACCTCCTACTCCTCGGATAGCATTGACAACTTCTTTGATTCTTCTGCTGTACTGAGTAATGCTTTCTCCTTCTTTCATTCTGAGGTCATCAAAATTTCCTCTTAGGCTTTCTGCTTTAGATCTTAGAATATTCTTATCTCCTCCATGTACTAGCTTGAGTTTGCCCCAAATATGTTTTGTAGTGGTACATGATTTGACATCTTCAAATTCAGCATCAAAGAGTGATGAAGCAAGTTCTATCATCATAGAATTGTGTTCATGCTTTTCTCTCAATTGATCAACTGTTGGAGGTCTAGTAGGTAGAACAAATTCAGTATCCAAGTACTGTGTGACATCATTTCCAATACCTGATAGGTAGAGTCTTATCCTGATTTTTCATGATGCAAAGTTGTCCATGTTCAGCTTAGACACATCCCTTTTTCTCATCTTGTGATCTTTATCTTGAGTCTTAAAACTCTCTTTCTAAGCACACAAGCTCTGATACCAATTGTTAGAATAACTGAGGGGTGGGTGGGAGGGGGGTAAATCAGTGGCCTCAAAAATTAATCTAATAATTTAATCTAAAACTTTATACCACAAATACAAAACCTCTAGTTATCTTTAGTCCTACAAGATGTATGCCTTTATCAAATATATGTTTCTTGGTGATTATACTATTTATCCTTTCCTTAAGCTTTACCAAATATCAGTCTATCTTTTCTCAACTTTTACCAAAATACAATAAATGACTTAGTTTACCGATCAATCCTATTTTAGTAATGTGTAAAGAAAAAAATTAAAGAAACGAACCATATACACATTTGACACATGGATTTTTAATGTGGAAACCCTCTTAGGGGAAAAACCTTTTGGGACCAGTAACCCAAAATTTTCACTATTCTGAAGTGAGCTCGGTGAAGAGACAACCCTGTTAAAGGTTACACACTTTTAAGTGTGACCTTGTTAGAGGATTTATCACTAACAATTTATCACTTGACCTAGCATTCACTATGCCATCAACATAAAAACCTTTTGATACTCCTTGGGATGTATCTCAATATATAAGAGATGGTTAAATCCTACTCTGTTAAGAGATTTTCTAAATCAATGGTTAAACTGAAACAATATATGATCTATTCATAAATATAACTTAATCTTGTAGATGTTCAGATCTATTGTAAGCTCATAATACCTTTCTGATAAATGTTCTCATCAATTCCTTTTCTCCACTTCTTTCTTCTCGGTGACTACTGTTGCTTCTCTGTTGCTTGATGTCCTCAGATTTCTTAGCTCTGTTCTTCATCTTGTATGATTAGATTTGTATGAAGACTTCTATCTTGGCCAGAATTCTCTTCAACATTCCTCTTTTTGATAATGAATTACTTGTCTATTTATATATACAGGATTTCACCGTTTCTTGTCCTTTTTTTCCTCGTTGATCACTTCTTGATCCATAAAGCTCGCTATGCTTGCTTTAGTTTTATTCTACAAATCTCTCCTTGTTTTCTGGAATAAAACCTGCTTTAAATATCCTTCTTATCTTTTAGTTTTTATCTAATCGATGAAAACAAAGTAATCAATCAAATAACTCAATCTTCAGCTCCTGCCAGCTAAGTTGTTTTGTCGTATCCTAACTTCAGTTCTCATCGGTCAACACTTTAGTTGTGCTCGCTGACTGCAGATAGCTCGGGTATCAACTTTAGTTCTGTTCAGTGACAACTGCAGTTAGCTCGGTAATGCTTGCTCGTGTATCACTTGCTTGGGTAACATTGTCCGTTGGGTAACAATGTGAACTTATGTGCTCAGGGTTCACTGTCACTCGGTGTACATGATTACCGACAACAAAAAATGTCTCTTCAAATCTTTAAGTGTTGTGATAATATGTGTATGAGCAATCATACCATATCAAGTTCACATCAATGACAATACAATACATTAACTGATTTAATGTCTTACATTTACTTTCTGCATCTTGGTGAACATCAAATTTGTCATCTTCAAACATTCAATCAGTTATAGTTCATCAAGCTGTAAAACATAATTTTTTTTAAATAAAATGAATTTCAAATTCAAGTTCAATTTCATCTCATTTAAGGATACGCTCATTTTTTTGAATTGAGTCAGTTTTAAAAGATAACAGTTAAAAATTGGACAGCTGTAAAACACACACACACACACACACACACACACACACACACACACACACACACACATATAATTATAATTTTAAATAAAATGAATTTCAATTTCAAATTCAATTTCATCTTTCTTCGGGATATGCTCCTTTTTTGAATTGAGTCAGTTCAATTCTGTCCAACGGTTATAGTTTATTATGTTTTTTTCTTTCATTTAGTTTATTAAGTTTTCCTATTTTCGTTAATTAGTTCATTTTTTTTTTAATATTTTCAAAATTATATGTATACAAAATTATGTCATGATAACTTATAATAAGGGTGAAAAATACATTTTTTTTTAATTTCAAAAAAAAATCATGTTATATTTTAATACTAAGTTTGGTAAATTATGTTAAATCTAGATTGATCTTGACATTCCATATCATGAGAGAAGATTTGACTGATAATTATTTTTTTACAAATAGTTTTTCCCTATTAGTTTGATTAGAAAATATTTTAAATGACATGTTAAGGTGTTGGATTTAAGGCCACATTATAATCTATTTTTCGAGTATCTACTATAACCAAATATTCTTATTTCTAAAGTCATTCAATAAGTATCATAAAACTTCATTGCATCATCATCATCACATTAACATCCATCTTTCCATTTTTTTCATACTTTTTAAGTTGCATTCATGTAGCATGTTGGTGTGAACATGGTATATTACTAGGTTTTATTCTACTTACACATTTAAGCCTAGGCTATTAAGTTTTTATTTCTATTATTATAGGATTCAGTTGCTTGTCACCATCTTAGTTTATCTTGTTAGAATTTTTAGATTTTGAAATTAAAACCCGGAATATGCTTTTAACTCGAAAGCAAAAAAAGTGACTAAAATTTACTCATATCTATGAAATAAATGTTATGCGGGATCAACATAATATATAAGTTGTCCATTTTCTAACCGTTACCTAATTAAAATTCTGACTACTTTTTTCATGCGTGATTGGTTCAAGGGATGCTAGAATTTCTTGAAATTATATATA
>MU226169.1:9691541-9706879 GCA_018584345.1 Thuja plicata
TGTACATTCTTTCTCTCTTTTGTTTAAGGATCTACTTTCCTTTGTATAGTGGCATTTGTTTATAATGTGACATCATTTTCCCATAAAGAATTGTTTGTTTTGATTAAGATTCTCTCTTATACATGATGTGAGAATCCTTGATCATCACCTCTTCTTTATTTGCAAAACTATGTTCATTATAAACATATTCCCTTACTTTGTGATTCAAAGTTTGTCATCCTTCATAAGGAATCCCTATTTCACCTAGCGATAGGGGGCTAAATGGGTGCATATTTGTTCTCTTCCCCCTCCTTGTCTTGAGGATGTTATTTTTGTTCAAGAACTCCTCTTGAAGGTAGAAGTCTTGTAAATGTGATCTCTTCCTTTTAAGGGTCTCTTCTCACTAGTGGAATATACTTCTACAATTATCAATTTTCTTAGCCTATAAAAGTTAACACTCTTAACTAAGTTTGTGGCATACATTGTTGTTTTATGGATATCTCCTTGTTTTTGGGAGTAGGTATCCTTGATTCTCTTTCTTATAATGTCTACTATGTAGACATCAAAAGGAGGGGGCATACAAGGTGTTTTCATTTTCTTGCCTAGTGAGGTTGACCTTTGTGAATTTGGACCCCGAAATCACTATAAAAGGAGACTTCTCCCCCTCATTTCCATACCCACTATTGTGCAACCAAGAATCTTCATACAAGTATTATTAAGAAATATGTTTGTGCATTCAAGGGGTTCAAGCAAGAATTCATTGAAGGTATTCATCATCCATAAAGCGTTCATGCATTTCCTTCTATAGATCTAGCTTCTTTCTTCATAAGAGACAAAAGGAGTTGGCCATCAAGGGAGGAGATCTACATTCATCCATTCAAGTCTTTCTCTTCTTCAACCTAATATTGAGGAGAATTACAAGAATCTATTACATGAGTTTTTGTCTTACATGATTTCCTTTTGGTTTTTGTGTTGAGTCAAGGCTATTGCATTAACATATTTGATCTCATATTAAGCACAATTGCATCTATATGATATGATACATTTCCTTTGTTAGATTAAATCTCTTCTACATGATATCATTTCCTTTATTTCAATTCAAGGTGAATTCCTAAACAGGGGCTTGACCAAGGCAAACCCCTCCCCATAACGATTTCGCTTTCTCTCTTCTGTGCAGGCACAGGTTTGGAATGCAAATTTGGCCACAAATCTGGGAACCCATTTGGAAGAACTCTCCAAATCTATTTTCTATTCTGGATTCCAACAGTATCGATTATAGGTCAAATCTTCAACATATACCCTGACATTTTGAGCGTAGAATCCAGTTATAGAGCCAAAAGGACCATCAAAAGAGTTTCCCTGGTCATTTTTTTGTTTATGACTTTGACCAGATTGGGTATAGGTCAAACCTTCGACCTATACCTGTGTGCAGGTCGAACCACCTTTGACATGTGCCTGAGACAAAACATAAAGTTGCAAGTTTCATAGTTGAAGGTTACAAACTGTTGGATTCAGGTTTCAGAATATTCCGAGACTCTATCAGATAGAAAATCAGCATTTAAACACTTTCTTCTTCTCCCATTTTCAGGAATACACATTCTTATCGTTACATCTTGCATATACTTTAACACGCTAGATCAGATTTGTTATTGTACATCTTCTCTTAATCATAAACATAAGATCTCTTATCCTTTTCTTCCATACATCACAACAGAATACCCTAAATTCTCCGTTTAGCTACATCTTGCATTTGTGCCCTTGCATTCCTTTGGGTTGTACAAATCATATTTGGCTTAAGGACTTGATTTGGGGTCATTCAATGCATGTGTGATTTCATGGTCTACCATTGATCACCATTTCACCTTATACACATACACGTAAGAAATGTAGAAAATATAATCATATACTTCATAAATTATTAATTTCATGAAAACACAATTAATCACATGACCAAAAATAATTTTTGTGTGTGATTCGTAAAAATATAATCTAGGTTTAATGCACTAGTTATACATAAATAATTATATGTAGTGAATTCATAATCAAATACAAGTATCCATATAATTTTCATCTAAATGAAATGAATATTCTTATCATTGCAAGCTAATGCTCAAACATTTAAAAAAAAAGTTCTACCGAAAATTTATAATTTACAATGACAATAAGTTAGACATTGTCATAATACTCTTAACCTTATAAAAACAAGTACCTGTACAATAATATGGGTATAATATCTCAAGAGAGATTGAACAATATTATTTTCATGATAGACATATTTTATTATTTTGACTTAGCAATTTATAAAATAAATAAAAGAATCATATGCGTGATGTTGGCATGCTATGAAATGTGCAACGGCCTTGAAATATTGCTTGCTTTGTTTCCTTATTTCTAATATCAATAGAGGATACTGCTACACTATTTTCAAACTTCAGAATTTTTGCCTTGACCTCCAACCTCACCTGAAATATTCATTTCAAAGTACAAAATATAACATAATTGAATTTCACTTGAAAATGTAGCTTATAAATCAATCAAATCAAGATGTAAAACTGAAAAAGTATATCTATATTTTTGAAAAAAATTGTCTCAATTAATTTCCTCAAATAAAAGTTATAATTCGATAGTTTTCATCACAAGTACTAAGAAATAAATATAAAATCAATGTAAAGCTTATTGAATTAGTGTTCCAATTTATCAAGATTATAAATATTTAAAGAAGTTAAGTACTTACCAAACTTCTTCACCAACTATTTAGAAAAAAATAATTAATAGACCATTTTGAGGTAGATCAAAATAGTAATTTATTATTGATCATGTAAGGCTCACATGATGTTATCTTCAAGATGAAAGAAAACAAAATTTCATGGTCCAAATGACACAACACTCATTTTTTGTAACATAGTAGAAGACCAACTAAAACATAATTGTTAGTGATATATACTACAGTAAGGTTCTAGAAAGAGGAACCGTGAATAAGTTCACTTGATTATTACTATTTATATTTGTTATTTTAGAAGTATAACTGCTAGGGTGGATATAAATAATATCTAAACTTATTATGAAGATAATAATTAAGAAGATAAATATCTACATTTTCTATTCTAAGGATGTTTTTAAAAGATTAAAAATTATATTAAATTAAAGGTTTACTACATTAATAATACATTCATATAATAAAAGGGTCATGTATATGATGTTAATGTTATGTATGTATATATATACATATGTACGTAGATACATATATATGTACGTACTTACATACATATGTATGTACATACGTACGCATGCATGTAACATGTATAATGTATAAAATATTATGACAATTTGTTGAATGTTTTAATTCAAAAGATTGTGTAGATATTGATGGTATATAATACTCTTATTCCAATGTTTCTGTACTATTCAACAATACTCTTACATATAATATTTTGATATTAAAGAAGTTTTTTTCTAAGGTTACATTCTTCACAATTTATCCTCTTATTCTTCTTGTTAATTTGAATTGGGTAATTTTTTGTAAACTTGAATAATATTTTTAGTCATCAAACGAACTATAAATTTTAAGTTTGTCATTGATCTTTAATTTGTGAAAAATTCTATATTTTTAAATAGATATTACAATAATAATGCAAAGACTTGGAATATTTTTTATAACAAATTACCAAGAAAATAGTGATAATATTATTGTATAAATAATAAATTTTGTGTCAATATTTTAAATGTCCTATAAAATTATGCAATCACATCATGAGAATCCTTAACTTCGGCGATATATATTATTTTATGATGAATAGTGCATATATATATAGTATAATACACATTTCATAGATAAAGTAGTTGGAATGGAATCACACCTCCAAACGTCTATGTTGAAAACAATGGAAAACTAGAGTTAAATAAATAAGAAAAATAAAGATGAATAACATTTGATATTTTAAAATGAATATCTAAGTTACTATTAGCAAAATCTAGTTGTGTTATTAGACACAAAAAAAAATCCAATAGTTAAAGACAAATGTCGTTATTAAAACAATTACTACAAATTATGTTATATATAAATGTATGAGATTGTGGGTTCCAAAGAAAATTTGTATAAAATTAATTAAGCATTTATATACCATCTAGTAACTTGAGGAAAAAATCCTAACCTAAAAAGTAAGCAATATTTAATATAAATAAAAGAGAACCTTGAAATCCCAATAGGGGTATATTGTAATGGTAAAGTCATAGCAATATTGTAGCCACCGAATTTTAAACCCCCATTGATCCATTAAGCTTGCATGTCACATGTATTCATTAAATAATATGCTCACATGATGCATACATTTGCTGAACTATTGTGTGCTAGAATGAATTCATAATAACTGAGAGGGGGGTGAATTAGTTATCCTCAGGTCTAGATGTACCAAATTAAACTTTATACCACATTGAGCAACTCAGATCTGCTCGGCAGCAATAACATAAATCAACAACATACATATGTAGTTTTACTGTTCAAATGTAATCAACTTGCAAAAAATTAACAGTAAAACACAATATAAACATTCACACAAGTTGACACCAGCATTTCACGTGGAAACCCCATTTGGAAAAACCCACCAATGACATGCTATCAAGTTTTCACTCTTCTGAAGTGAGCTCTGTTAGGAGCCAACCCTGTGAAAGGTTACAAAACACATTGCTAAATGTGACCTGGTTAAAGGATTTAATCACCCTGTCAGGAGTGGCCTTGTTAGAGGACTTAGAACATTCCACCTGAATGTCACTTTGCTCAAAGGATTTATACAATGACTGTTAGGTCAACCTAGTTAAAGGATTTAGACTGATACAATGGTTAGAAAGTAATCAGCAGGTGTGATCTGATACATACAACTTACTTTGCAAATCCAGATCCAATTCAACTCTAATGCTAATTCACTGAGTGGCCTCCATTCTCTTTTCAATCTTCAGATATGCTTGGAAATCCGTCAAGCAATCACTCTCGCAACTCTCTGCTTCTCTACTCAGCCTTCTCTGCTAGATCATGTCAATCAGTCAATTAACTATGCAATCCTCTTGCATACACATCATCCACCTTTGTTCTCTTCTGAATAACCCCTTGAGGTTATCTTATACCTCTTCATTTAGGTAAAATAAATCTTTGCCACTTAATCAAGATCGCAGATCTTAGGTTAGGTAAGATCCAACAGATCTTTCCATCTTTACATTTAATTTATTTCTCCAAAGCAATCACTAATTAAATCTTTGATCCATGCATTAATTACGGTTACCCGTGCATTTAAATAGTGTGGACCAATCGTGCTTATCCTCAATTAACTTTACATATCCCAATAAAATCAACTATGTCGGCCAGAAATCTCAAATCTCAACAATTACCAAAATAGTGCTGCTCGGCTACCACTGTGTTCTTCCGCTTGGTCATCACTGGTTTCCTCGGCAATTTACTAGCGTTCAGTCATCACAAACTTCGCTTGGCATAAACTGTTCTCAGTAAACTGTCATCAAAAGATAAACAACACATTACTTTTCTAATGTGCCAATTGATCAAGTACCCTTCTGATTTCCTATAACTTAACCATTTCACTTGGTCTTCTTGTTATCCTTGCCTTCAAATCTTCTACATCAATCAATAGATATGGTACTCAAACAGATAGCAATAGTCTCACCAGTTAAGGTTTGACATCAATGACAAAACAACAATTGTTTCCATTGTAGCTTTCCAGCAGTCTCCCTCTTTGGCATTGATGGCAACACTAAACTTTAAAACAATAATTTTCCAACCATAGTTACCATACAATCCAAAAAGTCTGCCTATGTTCCTTGATACGAACAAATCTTCATTAATGTCTTTAGCTTCATTCTGATTCTCATCTTGTAAAACATTTCTCCCTCTGTGTCTGTAATCACACTGAAATCTTTTTGTTTCTGTTCATCTGTAGACTCCCTCTTTCAGTAAACTCTCCATTTATCTCTATGTATAGTAAACTCTCCCTCTTTCAGTAAACTTCTCCCTCTTTGACAACAATGTCAAATACGTTGACATCTCCATCATGCAGATTCTTCTGTTCTAAACTTTGTATCATGTTGTTCCTGTCATCTTGCTTATGACTGATCCTCTTTTCTATCCTTGTCTATCTTTCACAGCTTTAGGCAGCATCCTAAAGTGTGACTGCTTGTGCATCAATGTGACAAATATTCTGAATATAATATTTGATGCAACAGTACCATTCTGAACTAATTAGCCTCAGTTAGGGGAATCACCCCTAATTTACCTCGTAGATACTCATGAGCATCCTTGGGTAGTGCCTTTGTAAATATGTCTGGTAATTGTTCCTTTGTATTCACATATTCCAGTCTCACTTCCTTCTTCTGAACTACCTCACTCAAGTAATGATACTTGATAGCTATATGCTTTGTTTTAGAGTGCATTACAGGGTTCTTAGAAATATTAATGGCACTCGTGTTATCACAATATATGACAATTGGTTCTGTGATTTCTTCTTTCATACCTTTCAGTAGTATCTTCAACCACACAATATTAGAACAATTAACTGTTGCTGCTACATACTCAGCTTCAGCTGTAGATTGTGAGGTACAATTTTGTTTCTTGCTTGTCCATGAAACCAATCTTTTTCCTAAAAGAAATGCTCCACCTGTGGTGCTTTTTCTATCATCCAAATTTTCAGCCCAAACAGAATCAATATAGACTTTGAGTTCAAACTTGTCATTCTTTTTGTAATACAGACCATATTCATCTGTTCCTTTCAAATATCTCAGAATTTCTTTTTACTTCCATCATATGAGTTTCCTTGGGATTGGAAGAAAATCTTGCAACAATTCCAACAGCCAGTGCAATATCAGGTCTGTTGTGCACAACATATTGCATCTTTCCAATCATTGACCTGTAAAGTGTTTGATTCACTTCTTTGGTATCATCATTTTTTGTTAACTTTTGTCCAGTAATCATGGGTGTACTCACTGGTTATGAATCTTTCATTCCAAAAGTTTTTAGTATCTCCTTGACATATTTTGATTGAGTAATATAGATACCATTCTTCATCTGATATATTTGTAAGCCAACAATTTTTTTTTATCTCACCAAACATAGACATCTCAAATTTAGTTTGCATCTCCTTTGCGAATGCTTGGCATAACACATCTTGTCCACTAAATATAATGTCATCAACAAATATTTCAGCCAATAAAGTACCTTTGCTTTGCTCTGTCTTCAAATACAGATTGTTGTTGTCATTGGTTCTTGCAAATCCAATCTTTATCAAATAATTGTGCAATCTCTCATACCATTCTCTTGGTGCTTGCTTCAGTCCATATAGTGCCTTGTGTAATCTTCAAACCATGTTCTTCTTGCTTGGGTCAACAAATCCATCATCTTGTTCAATGTAAACTTCTTCTTCTAATATCTCATTTAGGAATACTGACTTTACATCCATTTGATAGACTTTAAAACCTTTGTAAGCTGCATATGCAAGTAAGGTTCTTACTACTTCCAATCTTTCAATTGGGGCGAATGTTTCTCCATAATCAATTCCTTCCTCTTGTGCATAACCCTTGCATACCAGTCTAGCTTTGTTTCTTGTTATCTCTCCATGTTCATTCAGCTTATTTCTGAATAGCCACCTAGTACCAATTACATTTTTATTATTCGTCCTAGGTACAAGTGTCCGAGTCTTATTTTTCTCAATCTGTTCAATTTCTTCATTCATGGCTTGTATTCAATCTTCATTGTCTAAGGCATCTTTTACTGTTTTAGGCTCAAAATCACATATCAAGCATGTATCTTCTCTCAACTTGCTTCTTGTCATAACTGCAGAATTCTTTGATCCTATGATTTGATCAGGTTTATGGTGCCTCCTTACATACTTTGCTAGAGTAGGTACTTTTTCTGCTTCAGATTGATCATTCATGTTCAATTCAGGTTGATTCTGTGACTTGGCATCTCCATCAGATAGCTCGGCAATTACCTCCTGTAGCCCGACAACTTTGTTCTATGACTTGGCAGGTGCTAGCTGTTGCTCGGCAACCTCTTTCTCTAGTTCAGGTAATTCACTAGAATCTTCCTCATTCATATAGACAAATGATTTGTAACTTTCAGGTTCCTGTGTGCTTTCAGCTTCATTTCTTTCTACATATTCATCAATTCTAACATTTGCACTTTCCACAATTTTGTTAGTGTTAGAATTCAAACACTTGTATGCTTTACTTTTAGTTGAATAACCAAGAAATATGTCTTCCTCACCTTTAGTATCAAGTTTGCCATTTTTGTTATCCTTTAGTATGAAACATTTGCTTCCAAAAAATTTGAAATATCTTACATTAGGTGCATACACATACCATAGCTCATAAGGTGTAGCATTAGTACCTTTCTTGACTTGTACTCTGTTCAGGGTATAGACTGTTGTACTTATAGCTTCTCTCCAATATTTTTGTGCAACATTTTTCTTCATCATTAGTGTTTTGGCACAATCCATTATAGATTTGTTTCTTCTCTCAGTAATACCATTTTGTGGTGGTGTCCTAGGCGCGGACATCTATTTTTTTATCCCTCGTTCATTGTAGAACCTGTTAAACTCATTAGAAATAAACTCACCTCCTCTGTTAGATCTTAAACATTTCAAGCTTTTACTTGTCTCTTTTTCAACTTTTGCCAAGTACCACTTAAATAAATGGAATGCATCAGATTTTTCTTTAAGAAACATAACAGTCATCATTCTCGAGTAATCATCAACAAATAGAATAAAATATCTATCTCCATAGTAACTTTTCTCACCAATAGGACCACAAAGGTCAGTATGAACTAATTCCAGAATTCCCTCCGAAGTATGAGTCTTGCTTTTGAAACTAGATTTAGTCATTTTTCCTAATTGACATTGCTTACACATTGCATTTTCAGGTTTCTTTAACTTAGGCAGCCCTCTAACCTTTTTCAATTTGCTTATGCTTACCAAGTTATCAAAGTTT
This sequence comes from Thuja plicata, assembly GCA_018584345.1. Classification (NCBI taxonomy): domain Eukaryota; kingdom Viridiplantae; phylum Streptophyta; class Pinopsida; order Cupressales; family Cupressaceae; genus Thuja; species Thuja plicata. Next base: position 9,700,503 of record MU226169.1, read on the forward strand.
ACATGACACAACCTTTTGTCATAACCAAACATCATTATATTGTGCAAACAAGCATGTCTCATCAACTAAGTCTAGATAGAACAAGTTACCTTTTGTTTGTTCTCCACTTCCAACTAATTCTCCAATGGCATCATAGATCTTTGCCTTTTTGTGATGGAATTCAGCTATGTAACCAGAAGTATTCAGCTGTGCAACACTCAATAAATTATAGTTAAGATCATCAACTCAATATACATTGTCACATATGATCTTGTCAGTCAGGTTAATTGATCCTTTCCCTTTAACAAGACATGGTGCATCATTACTAAATTTAACATAACCACCTTTACACTAATCTAAGGTTTCAAATTTATCTTTATCACTAGTCATGTGATGTGAACAACCACTGTCAATAATCCAATGGTCACCTTTACTCATAAGAAATTAGTGCAGTTTTCTCATCATCATTAGAATCATCTTTCATAGCAACATACACAACTTCTATATCATTTTCATCAGAATTGTCAGTTTCACTATCAGAAGCTTCTTCAAATATATAACAAGATTTCGTACCTTTATCTTTGTAATCTTTATACTTTCTGAAGTCTCGGTCATCCTTTATGTCTTTGTACTTACTGTCTCTTCTTTCATCTTTATCATTCTTATCAGGACATCTAGCAGCAATATGACCAACTTTGTTACATGAAAAACAAATGATAGGAAGTTTACCTTTGAATTTTCTTTTTCCTCTAGATAGTCTTTTTGCCATGAGTGCCTCAAGTTCTTCCAGATCATCATCTGTAGTGTCACTGTCAGTCTTCACACATTTCTTTCCTTTCTTTGATTTGTTAAGAACCAACTGGGATCTGAATGCAGATTCAATAGCTTGTGGAGTGTAGTTATCAAAATTTGACATCTCATATGCAGTAAGACTGCCTACCAGACCTTCCAAAGTCAAATTATTATTAGGAGTACATCTTAACTCTTGAATTGCAGAGACTCTATAGCATATACAGGAAGAAGTGTTCTCAGTACCTTGCTCATAATGGTGTTATCATCAATGGTTCCCTTAGCTCCTCTAATAGCATTTACAACTTTTATCCTAACATAATATTGAATTATATTTTCTCCTTCTTGCATTTTCATTTCATCAAACTTACCTCTTAAACTTTCATATTTGGCACTTAGTACATTTGTATCTCCTCCATAGATGGTTGTTAGGGCATCCCACATCTGCTTTGCATTTGTACAGTTCTTTATGTCTTCAAACTCATGATAGTTCAGAGATGATGCAATCTCCAACATTGCTTGATTGTGTTCCTGCTTTTCTCTTAACTGTGTAGCTGTGGCAGGTGTAGTGGGGGATACATAATCATATTCAACATAGTGCTTAGCAGAATCACCAATACCAGCCAGATGCAATTTCATCAAACTCTGCCATGCAGGGAAATTATCTTTGTTCAGCTTTGGTACCTCCTTTTTGTACATCTTGATCTTCTGCTCCAAGTACCTTCAAATTGTTTTCAAGAGACCAAAGCTTTGATACCAATTGTTAGAATGAATTCAGAATAACTGAGAGGGGGGGGTGAATCAGTTATCCTCAGGTGTAGATGTACCAAATTAAACTTTATACCACTTTGAAAAACTTAGATCTGCTCAACAACAATAGCATAAATCAACAACATACATATGCAGTTTTACTGTTCAAATGTAATCAACTTGCAGAAACTTAACAATAAAACACAACATAAACATTCACACAAGTTGACACCAGTATTTAACGTGGAAACCCAATTTGGGAAAAACTACCAATAACATGCTATCAAGTTTTCACTCTTTTGAAGTGAACTTTGTTAGGAGCCAACCCTGCTAAAGGTTACAAAACACATTGCTAAATGTGACCTGGTTAAAGGATTTAATCACCATGTCAGGAGTGGCCTTGTTAGAGGACTTAGAACATTCCACCTGAATGTCACCTTGCTCAAAGGATTTATACAATGACTGTTAGGTCAACCCGGTTAAAGGATTTTGACTGATACAATGGTTAGAAAGTAATCAACGGGTGTGATATGATACATACAACTTACTTTGCAAATCCAGATCTAATTTAGCTCTAATGCTAATTCACTGAGTGGCCTCCATTCTCTTTTCAATCTTCAGATCTGCTTGGAAATCCGTCAAGCAATCACTCTCGCAGCTCTCTGCTTCTTTGCTCAGCCTTCTTTGCTAGATCATGCCAATCAGTTAATTAACTATGCAATCCTCTTGCATACACATCATCCACCTTTGTTCTCTTCTGTATAACCCCTTGAGTTTATCTTATACCTCTTCATTTAGGTAAAATAAATCTTTGCTTAATCAAGATTGTAGATCTTAGGTTAGGTTAGATCAAATGGATCTTTCCATCTTTACATTTAATTTATTTCTCCAAAGCAATCACTAATTAAATCTTTGATCCATGCATTAATTACAGTTACCTATGCATTTAAATAGTGTGGACCAATAGTGCTTATTCTCAATTAACTTTACATATCCCAATAAAATCAACTATGTTGGCCAGAGTTCTCAAATCTCAACAATTACCAAAATACTGCTGTTCGGCCAACACTGTGTTCTTCCGCTCGGTCATCACTGGTTTCCTCGACAATTTACTGGCGCTCGGTCATCACAAACTTTGCTCGACATAAACTATTCTCAGTAAACTGTCATCAAAAGATAAACAACACATTACTTTGCCAATGTGCCAACTGATCAAGTACCCTTGTGATTTCTCATAACTCAACTATTTCACTTAGTCTTCTTGTTATCCCTGCCTTCAAATCTTCTACATCAATCAATATATATGGTACTCAAACAGATAGAAAGTCTCACCAGTTAAGGTTTGACATCAATGACAAAACAACAATTGTTTCCATTGTAGCTTTCCAACATTGTGCTTGTAGGATGTGGGCGTTTGTTGGGTTGTAGAGCTCAAAATTTTGAATATAGGTGACAATCCATTAGGGACTAAGGCCCCTCAACAGTGGTTTTTGTAATTAGTCCATTACAAAGAGATCCTTAAGTTGTCTCTCTAGGCTTAGTCTAGGATAAAGAGTTGAGTTAACCTCATAGAAAAATAAAACCTTAAAATGATTGGATTTCATGGCCAATATAGATGAAGCAAATAATAAGTTGGTCTAAGATCTCTCATATTATAAATACATTATTTGATAGGATGATATAATAATGAAAGGGTAATCTAATCAAAGGTTAGCCAGTTTGGGTAGCTTGGACATAGACAAATAAAAGTTAAAAACATACAAAACAAATTAAGTCAAACAAAGTATGCACATATCACTATAATTTTATAATTCAAAGAAGATATTCCACCAATATAGGCATTTACCCTTATTTATAACAATTCAAAAATATTATAAGCTGCTTACAACCACATAATCCCATACATACTCTTTTAAATACTATGCTCATAGGGTTGTAATCCTTCTACTTCAACTATGCCCTCTTCTGAGGTAATTTTGTCTTATTTATATTTATTTTATGAAGTAAAATATATCATTAACTTAATGGTTGTGATCCTTCATTCTAATTTCTTCAAAATTTGTAGCTATTCAAAATATATTATATAATCATTTTGGACATTATATATAACTAATAAGGGGGAAACATTATAGTGATTTTATGTACAATAAGAGAAAGACTTTAAAAATTGATATACTTTCATCGACAGATGTCTATCACAACAATAAATATTAAAAAATAAAATTCAATGACTATTGTATAATTAGAACACTTCTCATCTTGTGTGAATGTAATCCTAGACATGAGATGAAATAGAATGGTGACTAAGCTATAAATGCTTTTGTAGTAGGAACTATAGTTTTTTTTAATCGCACTATAGAATCAAGAAGACCTACAAAATTATTTAAAAAGAAGTAGAATAATTTATGTGATGCAAGATTAATCTAACCCTATGATTACCATAAAGTAAATATCTCAAATAGTATAATTCTTAACGTAATCCTCAAAATTTATTGTGTGAAATGTTGTAGTGGTGAACCTAACCAACCCACCTCATATTTGAAAATCCATGAATCATCATTAGGCGCTCTACTCCATCAGGCCAAATATTATTTGTATTCTTTCTACATTTTGTTTACTTGATCAATCATTCAATATTTGCATATCTCATGTATAGCCCCCTCTTAAATCTGATGTCATAAATTTGGTCCTTGTAAGGATATATCCTTCTATTTACCTTAATATTCATAATGATCATACATATTAGCTATGTTGAACACAAATAGACGTCCTGGTACCTTTTGGTAGTTCAATTTCATATGCATTTTTCCAAATCCTATGTAATACTTTGCAAGGTCCAATCTTCTTTAGATTTACCATATTGAATATTCATTGCAAAAGTCTTTCTCGAGCTTGAAATATGTCATGACTACTTATGTAAGTCTTTTCTCTCTTTTGTACATTTGTAGTTGTTTTATACTTGTTATTATGCCTTCCCAAGAATTTTGTCATGTGTTCATGAACAATAGTGTGCCTACTATTAATAACCTCTAATAAGTATATGAAACCTTTAAGATATGTTCAACATGTTATCTAAAAGGGTGTCTTATAAATGTGCAAATTCACTGAACTGTTGAATACAAACTCTACATGCATCAATTATGTACCTCATTACAATAGTTTGTGCCCCACAAAACTCCTAAGAGATTTCACGGAATTTTTTATGACCTTTGTTTGACCATCTATTTTTATCGCATGTTGAATTATATTTCAACTATTTCCCCAATCTACTACGTATGTACTATAGGAAACTAGTATCGAGATATCCAAGGTTGTATTTTATGGCAACGCATGTATTATTTACTAAATTAAAGGACAAATTTAATCCTAGAAGAATTACTAATATTTTGATGAAGAATAAATTCCTATTTTTTAACTTATACATCAATAACTAAAAATGTAGTCATTACCTTCTTCATTTCATGTTATTCCAGAGAAAGGTATCCCTAAGGCTTCCCCATAATAGTTATGTCTTGCAAAATCTATTACTTTGAGCAAAAACCATTGTAACTTGACAAATTATATGAATCTACATGAATATTCAAACATTATGGTAAAAATTAGACCATAACTAATATTAAACATACCCTATCTTCACTATTGGAGTTGATTGTTGAACTCCACAACTCCCATAAAGAACTACCAACAAAAATACCTATCACATTCAAACAATAAAAGTCATTAAGTATGTTATGAAACCCTGAGAAATTAATTGATCCAATTCCATGATTGAGATTTGTATTGAATAGTTGGATGATTACAATAATGAATAATTGATCCTCTTTAATGTTAGGAAATATAGAAATGTTGTTCTTTTTTCTCAAAACTCTCTAGATATAAATGTTTCTCTTTATGCTAAAGCTTGTATTTGTAATAATGTCATGGTTTAGATTAAAGTACAAGCAAATAAAGTGGCGTTGGAAGTGGTCCACTTGTAGGAGCTTTTAGTACATTGGGGCAATGCCCCTTGTACAGTTGATAGATGTTTTCAAACCCCTATGTTTCCTGTGACTATTTTCCCTCTTGTGGTCAGTGGCATGGTCATAGTTCTTTTGCACGCCACTCTCACACTCTTCTCCCAAGCCTCTCCTTGCCAATCTAATACGAGAAGACATTTTCAACGTTAATGCTTAGCTTCAACACAACGAGGTGGCTTAGCCTCCAATTGGCTACACATGGGAGGTGTTGGTCCTTTTACTCCTACTAGTTTTGGCCAGCTAGACATTGACAAAGATTCCAATTAGATGAGTTTATCAAAATGGCATCTGCATCTTTCCTTGGCCATTTATCCTGCCGAGGAGATCGAAAAAGAAGAAGAAGCAACTACATAAGAGGAGCAGTCTATTATAGATGATACTCCTAATCCCATCGATGTATGGGGCCGCAAAGATGACAGGGATCTCCTACCACCTCCATCGGCCACTGCTCTTGTCGCTTAGCGTCTATTTATTTTTATTATGCTTATGGGCTATGCCCATGTTTCTAGTGCTTCTGTTTGTCCAGGCTTAGCCTGAGTGACTCTCATGGAGTGATCTTGTATCCTCCTCTTTTTTGTGAATAGTGTATTGTTCTTTTGCACGCCACTCTCACACTCTTCTCCCAAGCCTCTCCTTGCCAATCTAATACGAGAAGACATTTTCAACATTACTGCTTAGCTTCAACACAACGAGGTGGCTCAGCCTCCAATTGGCTGCACATGGGAGGTGTTGGTCCTTTTACTCCTACTAGTTTTGGCCAGCTAGACATTGACAAAGATTCCAATTAGATGAGTTTATCAAAATGGCATCTGCATCTTTCCTTGGCCATTTATCCTGCCGAGG
>MU226169.1:9717188-9730434 GCA_018584345.1 Thuja plicata
TGAAGTAAGTTGTTTTGTTGCAAAAGTGGATGACAGTTGGTTATGGCACAAAAGACTTTGTCATATCAATTTTGACAACATAGTAAAGATAAGCAATGTAAAGGTAGTAAGAGACCTTCCTAGTATTACAAGACCAATTGATACTATGTGCAGGGAATGTGTGATGGGAAAGCATGTGAGGACCTCATTTAGAAGCAAACATAACTCTGCAGAGAAAAAATTAGATCTAGTGTATACAGACTTATATGGACCTACTCAAACAAGATCATACTATGGTGAAAGGTATTTCATTTTGTTTGTTGATGATTTCTCCAGAATGATGTGGGTTGCGTTCTTGAAAGAAAAATATGAAGCTTTTAAGAAGTTCAAAATATTCAAAGCTAAAGTTGAAAATGAGTCTAGATTAAAGATAAAATGTCTGAGATTTGATAGAGGAGGAGAATTCACCTCTGACAAGTTTCTTGAGTACTGCGAAGAACATGAGATCAACAGACAACTAAGTGCACCCAGAACCCCTCAACAAAATGGAATTGCAGAAAGAAGGAACATGATAATACTTGACACATCACGCACTATCATGATTGAAGGGAAAGTTGCACACACCTATTGGAGAGATGCAGTCAATACAACAGTCTATACTATCAACAAAATTCAACTAAGACCAAGCGCAGACAAAACACTTTATGAAATTTGGTTTGGTAATGTACCAACAGTAAAATACTCCAGAATCTTTGGAAGCAAGTGCTACATCAAGAGAGATGATGGTGTTGGAAAATTTGATGCTAGAAGCGATGAAGGTATTTTTCTTGGTTACTCTACTAAGAGCAAAGCTTATAGATGTTTTAATTTAAGGTTGAAGAAAAACATTGAAAGTGCACATGTGAAGATTGATGAGAAGTTCATGATTCAAGAAAGATATTATGAATATGCACCTATGATTGAAGATGAACCTAGACCTATCAATAAAGAAACATATATAGAAGAAATGTTTGACTCTATTGATATATCATGCAATAACCCTGAACCAAGTCAAGAAGAATCACAGATCATAGATGAGAGTGTCACACCTAAAATATCAAAATATACATCCAGATACCATTCAAAAGAAGATATCATTGGAGATCAAAGAAGTAAAGTTTTGACAAGATCCAGAGCAGTAAAGGTTTGACAAGATCCAGAGCAAAAGGTTCAACCGTTGATGAAGAGGTATGTTTACTTTCACAAATTGAACCCTTAAGTGTTGAAGATGCGTGCAATGATTCAGATTGGCAAATTGTCATGCAAGAAGAATTAGATCAAATAATTAAGAATGACACATGGGAATTGGTCCCTAGACCTTGTGACAAGAATGTGATTGGAACTAAGTGGATAATGAGAAACAAAATGAATGAAGATGGTACAGTAATAAGAAATAAAGCAAGATTGGTATGTAAAGGATATGCGCAAAGAGAAGGAATTGACTATTCTGATACATTTGCCCCGTGAGCAGACTAGAAGCTATAAAGTTGTTTTTAGCTTATGCAACATTCAAAAACTTCAAAGTATATCAGATGGATGTCAAGTCAGCTTTCCTGAACGGTGACTTGAAGGAAGAAGTCTACATAGAGCAACCCGAAGGATTCAAACTTTCAGACAATCCAGACATGATATACAACCTAAAGAAAGCCCTCTATGGACTTAAACAGGCCCCAAGAACATGGCATGAGAGACTAAATGGCTACTCACCAAAGATTGGATTAAGAAAGGGAGCAGCAGATTGCAACTTATTCATTAGAGAGACACCTAAAGGATTACTACTTGTTGCTATCTTTGTTGATGACATTATCTTTGGAGGAAATGACAAGCTTAGTGCAGAATTTGCCAAAGAGATGCAGAGTGAATTTGAAATGAGCATGATTGGACCTATATAATACTTTTTGGGATTAAATGTAAAGCAGACAGACAAAGGTATATTCATAAATCAGTCTAAATATGTGAAGGAGATATTGAAGACATTCAAAATGGAAGATTGCAAGCCAGTAAGCACTCCCATGATAACAAGAAGCAAACTTTCTAAAAATGATGGCTCCATAGAAGTTGACAAAACACTTTACAAATCCATGATAGGAAAACTCATATATCTCACTCAATCTAGACTAGATATATCTAATGCAATTGGCATTGTTGGGAGATTTGCAACTGAACCTAAACAAAATCACCTAATGGCAATAAAAAGAATATTCAGATATCTAAAGGGAACTATAGACTATGGTTTATGGTATCCTAATTCAGAAAATGTAGAATTTCATGTATACACAGATGCATATTGGGCAGGTTGCGTTGATGACAGAAAGAGTACCTCAGGAGGAGCAGTATTTCTTGGAGACAGGTTGGTTACTTGGACAAGCAAGAAGCATAACTATATTTCTCAGTCAACAGCAGAAGTTGAGTATGTAGCAGCCGCATTGAATTGTTCAACAATGGTATGGATTAAACAAATGATTAAAGACTTTGGAATTCAGATTGATTATCCCATTGTCATCCATTGTGACAACACCAGCACCATTAATATGTCAAAGAATCCTGTGATGCATGCAAAGACAAAACACATAGAAATAAAATATCATTTTCTAAGAGTAAAAGTTGCAGAAAGAGAAGTGAAGCTGGATTATGTGAGCACCAAAGATCAGTTGGCAGACATATTCACGAAACCATTATCAAAAGATACTTTTGAGTATCTCAGGAAGAAGCTGGGAGTAATTCCCTTTCTGGAGTCTGATTAGAACTCACAGAAAATGCAGCAGTCCTTTGTGACTAATGAGTGGTTGACTACTCTACTTCTGGAGTAGTACATGTGCTTATATGTATTTGGCATCCTTTGCCATTGATGTCAAAGGGGGAGCATATACTTTGGGGGAGTATATAGTCTTGAAAATAAAAACACAATCAAAGGAGATGCAACAGTAAAGAGGAACCTTTGATGAGGATATTAAGAAGATTGTAAAAAAGAAAGAAGACACTATTGGATTGATGGTGTTTTTAATCATATGTTGCCATTAATGTCAAAGGGGGAGATTGTTGGGGATTTGCCTTTGTGCAAATAAGTTGATTGTATGTTTTTCATTGATGACAACATATAGTATACATCAGTGAACTGTATTCACTTTTCAATATGGTTATGTGGTAGCCCTGCACGGTTGTTTTTATGTTTCAGACATAGTTACTATACCATGTTCATACACATAGATTCAGATGTTCAGTAATAGTTGAGTTATGTTACTTTGTTTACTAGCCACAGTTTTAGAGGATTGTTTTCAGAAAGCCGACAGTAATTTTATTGATTATTTAGTTGCATCTATCCATGGGATATGCGTGTTCAGATTCATGTTTAGTTATGAGTCTAAGTTAATTAACCAAAGGCGCTAATCGTGTTTCAACCGAAGCATGACATTTGGGTAATTTTGGTGGAGCCGACTCTGTGAAGCGATGCATCTATTTTTTTTGAGTTGCACGGGTCTAATTATGTTGCGTGCTTTGTTTAGCCGACAAGAGAAGCATTGGAGGGATTCCTACAGCCGACAAAGATCATATATTTTGGAGAGGATACTTATAATAGTTCATTTGAAAATCACCAAGTGGAATGATAATAAAAGAGACAGAAAAAAAAAGGACAAAATGCTGATTGTTTTGGGACAGTAAAGTCATTTCATTCATCAGTTAAAGATCTATGTGAAGAAGCAGAGAGTGTATACAATTCATTGGAACTGATCAAGACAACAAGTCTACTCAAACAGTTCATTATTAGATATAGTGTATATCTGTTTTACTGAAGGTTGTAGCCTTCATCATTTTAGCAGTGTGCTTTTGGAAAGTGAGTCCTCACCCCTAACAGAGTTATTTGTAAAAGACTCCGAACAGGGTCTGACGCTTAACCAGGTCACTGTACTTATTGCATTGTAAAGATAAACTCCTAACAGGGTTGTAAGATCTTCTAACAGGGATTATTATACTCAAGTACAGTTCTTTGTGGGTGCTAATTCCCATCGGGGTTTTTACCTATTTGGTTTCCCCGTGACCAAAATTGTGGTGTTCTATTTTGTGTTATCTTAATGTGCATATGCTCAATGATATTCTGTACTTAATTAGAAAAAGAATTAAATTAGCTGATAACTGATTCACCCACCCCCCCCCTCCCTCCCTCCCCTCTCAGTTATCTCTTGGGACAATTGCAACATGAAATACCTTCTCAAAATCTAGGAGTTTGATTATTGGTTCTCTAATTACCTTCTTTAGTAATTGAAAAGTATTGTATAATATGAGAGGATACAAAGCCTTGCATATATAGGCAAGGTAGATGAGGTAGAGAAGTGGATACAACAACTACCTAACCCTCTAAAGATGAGACATTGGCGAGTTCACTTGACATGTATGTAAGTGTCAAATTTAAATGCAACAAATGTCTCACAAAGTGAATATCCATGTCTTGACTAGAAGGGTGAGACAAAATTCTAAAAGTCCCTTAGTGGAAACTTAAGTAATGTGAATATGACTATCTCTAGGTATGTTATTAGCCAACTAGTTTGATGAAGTCACTATTTATACCAACACCCCCTCTTAAGTGCAACTTAGGGAGTAATATATGCATGATGATGAGTCTCGATTACTAATCCATGTTAGGTACTCGTGTATAATTTTTTCATACAAAAGAGTAAATTGGAAAACCCAATAGGAAGAAAACTCCTCTCCAAAAGAGAAATGATATAATAGGAATAGAAGGTACACATGAAGAAGATATGTTGTAGAATGAGGAAAATATGATGAACCCCCCCAGACCACTATGCACAATGTACAATGAATGTTCTCCCCTTAAAAGAGAAAGAAGATACTATGAAACGCCTACAAATAAGAAGATTCTTGGGTGTGGGAAGTGATATGAATGTCTCTACAATTTGCAAATGATCTTAAGACTTATTGTTGTCATACAAGTTTAGAAACTTGCATCGTTGAAAACTAGTATGCATATCTTGTTGTAAGGAATCACCGATGGTTTTTGTGAAGCATTACTAGATTCATATGTAGCAACAAGTGGTGAGATTGTAATGCATGTCGTATGAATTCATTTTTCATCTCCATATATTTCTTAAGAAGGTGTGGAAGTGTTAAAAGGAATGACTTTGCAAAAGTGCTCAAAGGCGTGACTCGAGATAATCTTTCAAGAGAAATGATAGCAAGGGAAATGTGGAACTGTTCATGACATGACTTGTAGAAGTGCTCACGAAAATGACTCAAAATACGTCCTTTGATTCAATATTAGGTGACCCCATAAATTTTTGGATTTTTATAACTAAACTTTTTTTACCGATGCATCAAGATTCATTATATAAGAAATGTCAAAACATTGAGTTTTGCTAAAACAACAAAGCTCAATTTTGAACTATCGATCAAAAGTTATTTAAAAACCAATTTCTTATATAATAACCTAATTTTAATCCATCTACACTTGAGATCAAACTTACGTATCTAACAACTCGTTGGGATCAACATGAAATGTAGAATACAATAGTTTTGATTGTGGGGGGATTTGGCCTTTGCCAACCCAAACCTCACTACCATCACAAATATTAGAAATAAAAATCTTTATGAACGATGTTGCATATTGCGCCCCTCACTTGCAAGAAAGCAACTTCACATGCGGAAAAATAGAAAACAAAAATAAAAAAATCTCTTCCCCTTTATAAGCTGCATGTGGAGTTTAGGAGTCCCACACAAAATTAACTAACCGCTAACCATTGCGTCAATTGCTAGTTACTAGCATAAAAATACAATCATACAATAAAATATTAATGGAGAGAATGATTGTGATCATGAATATAAATGCCTATAGACAGTGATCATGAATATAGACCGTGTCTTCAAGCCAACCATATGTATCTTCGTAGTGCAAAATGGGGACATTGATGTGTTCTTAGGGGCGTAGAGCTATTAGAGGCCCTAGTCTTAGAAATAAGTTGTTAACTGCAGATCCAAGTCTATTGCAACCCTACTCTGGAAGGGCGCTAAGAATGTAGTAGATATGTTAGTTATTGCCCATGTTTACTCTTCCATGCTATCTTTATTTCATGTGTCCTCCTCCTACATCGTATTGAGGATTAGTAGCAAGTCATTATTTTCAACTTCCACGCTTGATAGCTTGGAGGATGTTCTTTGCAGAGAAGTTACCCTCTGCTATTTTATTTTATTTCATTTTGCCCAAAAGTCTTTGCATTGTGAAATTTCGTAGTGTAATTTACAAGAACAAACAAAAATTCCAAAAATTGAAGTTACAGTTATTCACCAATTTGAGATTCAATGGTAATGATGGTTTGACTCCACAACATCTATGATAAAGTTGAAAGTTGTGTGCAGAGTCATTTGGAATCAAGAAGGAGAAGGGAAAACCTGTAGAGAGAATCAGTATGCAAGAAGCAAAGAGAGTGGAATAATCTTTGCACAAAATTCAAACCAACACCTTCAACCAAGAACTAGCTCCGATACCATAATGGGATTAATCTAGAATTAGAATGCACAACAACCTTCTACAAGTGGAACTAAGCTAGCACAAATTGCATATTATTTACAATGAGATTACTTAATGTGCATATAGAGTCTTTCATATATAGGCAAGATTGGTGAAGTACCGAAGTTAGATATAACAACTAACCCTTCAAAGATAGGACACTTGTGAGCTCACTTGACAAGTGTGCGAGAAAGTGTCAATTGTAAATGTAAGACATGTCTCATAACAAGAGTTCACATGTCTCGACTAGACAAGGTGAGGCATAATCTGAAAGTTCTTAAGTGGAGACTTAAGTAATGCCAATGAGACTATCTCTAAGTATGCTATAAGCTAACTAGTTTGTTAAAGTCACTATTTACACCAACACTTATGATGTTACAATTATAAGGCTAATCCATGCCTACATTATTTACATCATATTCTACCATACGAGCCAAACAATATGCTTCTATTCCCCTGATTCTTTAATGTGTATTGTGTTATGATTAGTTAGCTTGTCACTACCTTAACTCTTAAATAAGCTACACAATCATTATGTTAAACATATATGTATATTTAGGTCGTCCTAGGAATTACACTAAGTATCTAAGTCAACCTAAGTGGTATCCAAGGAATATGTATTGTACATATAGGAGTTATAGGTTAGTTATTATCATAACAATGGCTATTGTGTTCTTGGTGAAGACTATTGAAGGTATCCGCATTGCAATGGCATATCGTTATCAAGTATTTTTTAGCATATTTCCTATTATAGTCTTCTTTGCAACTTATGTCACAACAAGTGGCATGAGAGTAGGATCTTGGTACTTGAAGACAAGTCGTGTTTTCAATTTTAGAGGTTAGTTGGTGAAAGGGATATCTCTCAAATTTTGGAAAAATTCTAGATGATTTTTAAAAGGTTTTTGAAGAACCTATAAAAGCATATTCAATCCACATTTAAAAGGATATGGAGTAGCAATTGAGTGAGTAATTAAATAATTGGAGTTTCTACCCAATTGTTTTGGGAAGCATATATCTCTTAAAACTTACTAAAATTATTTCTAATTTTTAAAGAGTTTTTTATAACTCATTGAAGAGTTTATAGTAAACATTTTAAAGAAATTGAAGCATAATTTATTGAAAATTTAAAGATTCTAACAAATTTTTTCCGAAGGTTGCAAATAAGCTCTTGGGGATTTTTTTGGAAAGTGAGACCCTGGCCCTAGAAAGTTGCAGCAAAAAAATAATATTATTTTGATTTCATTTGTGTGATTTACTAAAAATTATTTAGTTGGTACTCCTTCACAACAAGAAGTGTCAAAATATGAAGAAAAGGAACAAAACCAAGAAGTAGAAGAACAAAACAAGTAAAAGATAAAAAGAGAGCAAGAACAAGAACACAAAACAACAAAAAAACACATGCTATTACACATATGAATGAATGTTTAATCAATCAATAAAATGAAGGAAAATATTATTGGAGTTTAATTAAAATAATTACTAGCTATGGTAAACAAAAACTTTTGTTTGTGAGCTACTCGTGAAACTACATCTTTTTATTTGATAAAATGTTATTAATCTTTTCTCATTAAATGATAGAAACTTACAATGAAATGACATCAACAAATAATAGAAACCACCATCTCATACTCTAAGTATAATTAAAGTGATTTAACATAGAGAAATTTATAGAATAGAAATAAAACTCTAATATATATATATATATATATATATATATATATATATATATATATATATATAATGACAAAGCATATTGCTAGTGTAAACAATGTCACTATCAAACTAGTTAGCTATCATATGTCTAATTAGTGACCTATTTACACTTAGCTTAAGTTTACTTAGACTTTTTGATACTTTTCTCTCACCTCATGAGGTTGAGACAGGTTTCCTCACTTTTTGAGACACGTATTGTAAAGATATTTGACACTTGCTCACACACACTTGTCAAGTGAGCTTGCAAGAGTATTTCATCTTTGGAGGGTTAAACATAGTTTGAACCCTACCTCCCTACCTCATCTACATTGGCTATATGTGCAAGGCATATATGTACACTTTACACTCTTCATATTATATGATATTTATCCTATTGTGTTTATTGTTTCACTAATAGAAGATTATTTTTTTGCTTTCAGATTCCTTGCTTACTCCAACACAAATTACACAAGATTACTCCGTTCATGAAAATTTATAAGAACACAAAAACACCTAATGCTTGAATCTACTAAATTCCATGACCAAACATAATTAAAATGAAAAGGGATTGTAATCTTCTAATTCCTCATGAATTGGAATATCTTGAACAAATTAAAAAATTGAACATCTTTTAAACTTTGTCTAATGTTTTCTTCCTCTCATGAGAGCTTTTAACTAAAGATATTTAGTGGTAAGTACAAAGATTGAATTGGATCCTAAATGTTTCAAATTTTATTTATCATTTGATTTGATGGGCATGTCATGAAGATCAATCAGATCAGAATGCTATAATGAGAAAGGTTAAACCAAGAGCAAGATGAGAGATCAAACTTGATATCAAATTCAAAATGAAAAGAAAATATAACACTTAAATTGGTTGAGACCATTTTTAATTATGATATAAGATTATAATAATTTAAATTATGGATAACATCACTTGCTAATCACAATTTATCAATAAAAATTCTTCTATTTTTTCCCTACAACTAAAAATATGGGATTTTGTGTGTGTGTGTTGGGGGGGGGGGGGGGGGGGGGTAGATGTTAGGAGGAACGTCAATGAATAGAGGTTAATGGCTATGTTTATCATGTTATTATTCAAGAGTGAGATGATGTAGCAGTACAAAAATGAGAAAATAAAGATGGTAGATAAGATGGAGATGTGTGTGATATGGACTCAATTGGAAAATTCTAGAATGATAATTTTCATTTAAACAATATTTTTATCATAAAGAATGAATCAACTAATAAAATAAAATGTGAAGAAGAAAAGTGCAATTTTAAAATATATTCAAATAAAAAATAAGATAAAATAATTATAAAAATCTAAGAAAATTAAGAATCAATATTAAAAGTTTTTGATTAAAGTAAAACTGGTTTTGAAGGGACCAGAAACCCTTAACAAATAAAAAACAACCAACTAGAAAGATCAAACACTAACCACCAACTAAACAATAGCAAGCCAAAACCAAAAAAATAGGGAACAACGCCCCAAAGTCCTTACAATGTTTTTACCAAACAATGATTTTTATGCATAATTTCTTTCTTCATTTATACTTATGACCTTGTTCATGATGTTGTTAATGGGGGAAGCCCCCTTATCCTTACTTCAAAGTCTGGTTGCAGGCTCGGGCAGAGAAACTACATCCTTGTCCTTTTTTACCACCTTTTTGTCATCTGCTGGAACATATTTGACTAATTTGATATTTCCTAAAGGTGAAGTCGAAATGCCCTTGGATATACCCTACAAAGCCTCAACTTGAGCATTGAGATTCTTAAGTCCCTCTATATTATTATCCATGGCAATTTTACTTACAACAACCATTGCCCTCAGTTTATCCTGTATGGCTTTAATAGTATCCTTCAGCTTCTTGATGCGAGTCTCGTGGTCCTCCAAATATTTTATACCCTTTTTCCAAGGTCTGAGAGCTAGCCATAATTTTATCCAATCCTTGAACTGTGGAAGACATAGTGACCTTCTCTTTAATAGCATTGATTTCTTCTACAATCCACAGGAACGGGGCATTCAGGTATCCATCAAATCTTTGAAATTCTTCTTATATATTTATATTTTCTTTCATAGAGGATCCCTTCTTAGGTGGGATATCTTTTCCAACTTATAAAGGAATTTCAACTTGGATGCCTGTATACAAAACATTATCTTGGGAGGCTGGGAAATAGGGGAAAGAGGAGCGGGGACATCATCATTCTAAGTTTTCAATTTCTTCTTTTTAGGGAGCTTTGACACCCTCCCCCCCCACCAACCAAATGGGACCCATAAATTATTTTCCCCTTAGCAGAGACCAACAAACTAGATTTACCCTTTCCTCTATCACCATCACTAGGATCCAATGAATCTTGGAAAACAAAACCCTCAGGGGGTGTAATCTAAGTCATCATCCTCATAAACTATAATCTTTTGGTGGGCGTTGCTATTTCTTTTTGGACTTTTTCATTTACCCAAAAGAAAAACCTCATCATTACTCAAGGAGACATCCTCAAAATTGGCTGAGAAGTCCTCATAATGGACATGGACATTCTTTTGATATTGAATGTGAGTCTTAGGGATAGGGTGTTTCAAGAGAGACAAAGACTTGACATGTTCCATAATAAGAAAAATTAAACCTTCATGAAGGATCGGGGAAGAGGGATTTTTGGCATGGGATCTTAAGCTATTACATGTCGAAAACCAAAAAAAATAGAAAGGAAACAAAATGAAATTGTTATGCCTGAAATGGTTTAGAATAACAAAATGATAACTAAAGAGACTGCATAATTTTCCATCTAGGGTTACATATTGCATAATAACTTCGATTGGAGGTCCACCCAAGGATCTTTGATGGAGGATCTCTCATAACCCCCGTCTGTGGTTCTTTTGACCTCATCCCTTTCCCCGGGCAAGAAGAAAATCCCCAAAGCCTCCTTCGTGTTGGTTGTATTTCCTATTTTTGCTAGTTCTCCTGGTTCCCTGTCCTGCTCCCTGTGCTATGGTGTTTTCAATTCAGCTATCTCTCATTCATTATGGCCTTACCCATGTCAATTTTTCAGGTTTTCAAGTCTAAACCTTGCTCAAATTGCAAAACCCTGAAAACCCTTAGACTTCCAAGTGTTAAACGATGAATTTAAAACCCTAGGTCATGGCGCTTCTGTTTCAAAGTTACTTTTTCCTTTCACTTAAGGCATGTGTTTCAATTGAATCGTCTTGTCGCGATACCCCAAGCGAATATTCCATTTGTCTTCCCGACTTTGCTTTTTCCTTTTGTCGTGTGGTCTCGTTCAAAATCAGAATATTCCTTCAGTGTTCTGAGACTCAGCGATTTCTTTTATGACGGGTAGTCGCAGAATAACTATGTCAAAAGGCTTTATGTAAAAGGGACCCACTGCTTAGTCGGGTGATCGCGGGAGATTTTTAACAGTCATGAAAATGTCTTCAGACTTCGCGATTACTTCATGTCGCGTTATCGCCAAAGCTAACAGTTAGGTCAGGCCTTCAGTCGCGTGGTCTCGGAATAGAATAGCGGCTAAGGGATTTTCACTCAAGACTTCGCGAATGACCGTCGGTGGTTTGTAGTAATGCTTAGTCGGGTTGTCGCCAGAACAGGATGATGACTCAGTTCTCCAGTATGCAGTAAATGAACAAATGATCAAGTGACATGTGTCGTAAGGCGGGTGGACGTTTAAAGGATTATTGCATGGTCGCGAGAAGGAGAAAATGGATTCAGCAACAACGAGACTTAAGTGTTTTCCCTTCAGTCGCAGTGTCTGGAAATGATTTAAGGGTATGTAAGAAACATTGAGCGATTGAGCGACAGCCGTCAGATGAAAGAATCAGAAGATCCGACGGTGGTCGCGAAGTCTGAGAAGAAAAGTGCCCTACGGAAAAGGTCCTCCCGACTTAGCGATTAGGGTATGTCGCGCAGTCGTTAGAAGCAAAAGGGGGGGCGCTTATAACTTGTTAAGGTAAAATCAAATGCTCAGAACTTGATTTCGCGATTGGGCGACTAAGCATTGTCGCATAGTCTTGAAACAGAATAAAGGCATTTGGCGACAGGGAGATAACTGAGAAGGTTAAGGGTAACGGTTAGTCGCAAGGTCTCATGAAGAATAATGAGTTACTGTTAACTGTGCGCGACTATGATTTCAGTTATGTCGCGTGATCGCCAGATAATCACTTGGGTCAACCAAAGTTAAGAAAACACATTGTCGCCAAGTCTTGAGATGGAACCATGGTTAATAACAGAAGCCCACGACAAAGAGACTTAATGCAGTCGCGCAGTCGCCTGATTACAAGATCTAAAAAACGGTGGCAGTTTTTTGATGTGACAGAGTAAATCTCTCGGCAACCAATCACAGGCTTGCATTTTGATTACAGTGCAAAAAGAGTAGCTGAGATGTAAGACAGATAACGAATCAGAATGTGACATGTCAGCTCTCGTAAACGTTATATGATTGCTCCGAGGATTCATTTTTGAAATTTTGATTTTCTGTCAAGCTCAGGGACTACGGCTAGGTTTTTGTTCAAGTTCACAGCATGTCGAATTTATGACAGAACTGATGTTTCCGAATTATGAGCTGTGTACTCTGAATGACGGCTATAAGGAGTTAGTGGTGCATTCATTCTCAATCACCGTACTTTCAGTTTTCAGAGCCAAGTTGCTAAGTTTTCAGAAAAATGAATCCTCGGAGCAATCATATAACGTTTAAGAGAGCTAACATGTCACATTCTGATTCGTTATCTGTCTTACATCTCAGCTACTCTTTCTGCACAGTAATCAAAATGCAAGCCTGTGATTGGTTGTCGAGAGATTTACTCTGTCACATCAAAAAACTGCCGCCATTTTTTAGATCTTGTAATCAGGCGACTGCGCGACTGCATTAAGTCTCTTTGTCGCGGGCTTCTGTTATTAACCATGGTTCCATCTCAAGACTTGGCGACAATGTGTTTTCTTAACTTTGGTTGACCCAAGTGATTATCTGGCGATCACGCGACATAACTGAAATCATAGTCGCGCACAGTTA
>MU226169.1:9743719-9756903 GCA_018584345.1 Thuja plicata
ATGATCTTTAATGGGACTCTAGTCCTGCTTGTCCCCAAACTCTGCACAATTGGATACACAATCCAATTCTGGAAAGCACAGTAGTCACACTCCCTGGAAGTATAATTCCAAACCCTGACCCAAAACTGGATAGGATTTGGTGTTGTTTGATAGAATCTCTGAGGAGTTAAGTTATTGACATCCATAATTACAAAATTGAAGTATAAGAGGAGGTGCATTAGGACTGAATAATGCAAAAACTTAGGCTCCTTCTCCTTGGGATTATTTAGTCTCTTCTGGGTTGCAACAAAACCCTCATGCATTTCGTCAATTATATGTTGTATGTAATCATAGCTGGTGCTTGAATGCACCCCTTGCAAGTCTAGTACCATCATTAAGATGCCAGCATTGATTCTCTCTGCATCTCCATCTATCCCTAGTACTCTACATAGGGCATAAGCATTATACTTAATGTAGAAGTGTAGATCCTTGTAATAATATGGATACGGCTCAACCATAGGACGTAAGTAATTTTTCAATTCTTTTAACGTATGCTTTTGCAATAAGCCTTTTGCAATACCAGGCTTGGAACTATACCTCTTCTCCTGCTTTGTCATGTCAATTTTAGTAGACATGGTGCTGAATAAGCCAAAGGCTTGCATGAATGAGTTCCTGTTTAATATTAGCAGGGCAGTGCCATCATCCCTTTTGATGGTTTTTTCAGGGCATCATAGTGATTAGCCAGGTCTAAAAATAGGTCTACATCTAAGAAGACATCAGGAACAAGTAACCTAGCTAAACCACATGTCTAAGAGTTTCATACTGGGATGGGCTTATCAGAGTTTTTATAGAAGTAGGTGAAAAGGGAGTAGCCTGTTGTGGCCGGGGTCACAGCATCTCGAATGTTCTTGTACTCATCCAGGAGAACATTAGCATCGGCCTTCTTATTCTGCGTTGAACCAGGAAGGAGACAGAGAAACTCATCAGAAAAACTTGCTTTTCCTTCCTGTTCTTCTCCACTCCCTCCACTTGTTGAAGCAACACTCACAGCTCCGCTCATATTTGCAATGCTCTGAATCTCTTTCTCCTAATCGATATTGAAACAAATCTATTTCTGAAATCAACTGACTGTTCTGAGCATAATTTCCTAAAAATTAGAACTCTTTTATCAATTCTGGAAACACTGCAAACTAAGCAGAATATCTCTTTTTCTGAAAACTTAGCAACTTGGCTCTGAAAACTGAAAGCACGGTGAATGAGAATGAATGCACCACTAACTCCTTATAGCCGTCATTCAGAGTACACAGCTCATAATTCGGAAACATCAGTTCTGTCATAAATTTGACATGTTGTGAACTTGAACAAAAACCTAACCGTAGTCCCTGAGCTTGACAGAAAATCAAAATTTCAAAAATGAATCCTCGGAGCAATCATATAACGTTTAAGAGAGTTGACATGTCACATTCTAATTCGTTATCTGTCTTACATCTCAGCTACTCTTTTTGCACAGTAATCAAAATGCAAGCCTGTGATTGGTTGCCGAGAGATTTACTCTGTCACATCAAAAAACTGCCGCCGTTTTTTAGATCTTGTAATCAGGCGGCTGCGCGACTGCATTAAGTCTCTTTGTCGCGGGCTTCTGTTATTAACCATGGTTCCATCTCAAGACTTGGCGACAATGTGTTTTCTTAACTTTGGTTGACCCAAGTGATTATCTGGCTATCACGTGACATAACTGAAATCATAGTCGCGCACAGTTAACAGTAACTCATTATTCTTCGTGAGACTTTGCGACTAACCGTTACCCTTAACCTTCTCAGTTATCTCCTGTCGCCAAATGCCTTTATTCTGTTTCAAGACTATGCGACAATGCTTAGTCGCCCAATCGCGGAATCAAGTTCTGAGCATTTGATTTTACCTTAACAAGTTATAAGCGCCCCCCTTTTGCTTCTGACGACTGCGCGACATACCCTAATCGCTAAGTCGAGAGGACCTTTTCCATAGGGCACTTTTCTTCTCAGACTTCGCGACCACCGTCGGATCTTCTGATTCTTTCATCTGACGACTGTCGCTCAATCGCTCAATGTTTCTTACATGCCCTTAAATCATTTCCAGACACTGCGACTGAAGGGAAAACACTTAAGTCTCGTTGTCGCTCAATCCATTTTCTCCTTCTCGCGACCATGCAATAATCCTTTAAACGTCCACCCGCCTTACGACACATGTCACTCGATCATTTGTTCATTTACTACATACTGGAGAACTGAGTCATCATCCTGTTCTGGCGACAACCCGACTAAGCATTACTACAAACCACAGACGGTCAGTCGCGAAGTCTGAGTCAAAATCCCTTAACCGCTATTCTATTCCGAGACCACGCGACTGAAGGCCTGACTTAACTGTTAGCTTTGGCTTGATTTGGTGATAACGCGACATGAAGTAATCGCGAAGTCTGAAGACATTTTCATGACTGTTAAAAATCTCCCGCGATCACCCGACTAAGCAGTGGGTCCCTTTTACATAAAGCCTTATGACATAGTTATTCTGCGACTACCCGACATAAAAGAAATCGCTGAGTCTCAGAACACTGAAGGAATATTCTGATTTTGAACGAGACCACGCGACAAAAGGAAAAAGCAAAGTCGGGAAGACAAATGGAATATTCGCTCGGGGTATCGTGACAAGGCGATTCAATTGAAACACATGCCTTAAGTGAAAGGAAAAAGTAACTTTGAAACAGAAGCGCCATGACCTAGGGTTTTAAATTCATCGTTTAACACTTGGAAGACTAAGGGTTTTCAGGGTTTTGCAATTTGAGCAAGGTTAAGACTTGAAAACCTGAAAACTTGACATGGGTAAGGCCATAATGAACGAGAGATAGCTGAATTGAAAACACCATAGCACAGGGAGCAGGACAGGGAACCAGGAGAACTAGCAAAAAAAGGAAATACAACCAACACTTCACACATTTCCTATCTCTATAGAATTTTCTCCTCTCAATTAGAGTATTTGAAACTTTGGCAATTAACTCTTGAGTGATTTCAAGCTCCATGCCAAACACCTTCAAAACCTTGTCACTTCATCCTTGAACAAAAGATTTTGTAACTTTAGGGTCAAAACCATGTAATCTCTCCATATAACCATGAAATACGGTCACATACAAAGAGCTCGCTCCAAATTGTATATTCTCTTTCCATTTGTGGTAAACAATAGCCTCAATTCTATTCATTACCCCCCCATTCTTCTAAAGCCGCCTAGAAGAATATGAACATGAGGACCAGGGCACAAGATGTTAAAACCCAAGTTCAAAAAAAAAAGCAAAGCTAGACACTTCAAGATCAAATAAGGCGACATCAATAAAAAAAATTGCATGATCGAGTTCAACATTTCCGAAAACGCATTCAATTCAACATTCCCCATAATCATTATGGGCAAACAATTTGATTTCTTCAGAGATCTTGTCAATAAATCCCCAACTCACCATATGTTGATAGTTAACCCCCAAGTTAGCTAATCTATCTGCCACATGATTACCCTCTCGATAATCATGTGTAACCATATGATCCTCGAAAGAATTTAGCATTTGCCTAGAAGAATATGAACATGAGGACGAGGGCACAAGATGTTAAAACCCAAGTTCAAAAAAACAAGCAAAGCTAGACACTTCAAGATCAAATAAGGCCACATCAATAAAAAAAATCGCATGATCGAGTTCAACATTTCCGAAAACGCATTCAATTCAACATTCCCCATAATCATTATGGGCAAACAATTTGATTTCTTCAAGGATCTTGTCAATAAATCCCCAACTCACCATATGTTGATAGTTAACCCCCAAGTTAGCTAATCTATCTGCCACATGATTACCCCCTCGGTAAACATGTGTAACCATATGATCCTCGAAAGAATTTAGCATTTGAACATAATCCAAGATCAAAGATTTTATTGTCTAGCGAGGGGGCTTTACCATTAAGGCAATTGATAATGTTAAGAGAGTCACATTCTAACCATGTCTTAGTATACCCTTTATCCACAACCATTTTAAAATCGATGTAGATTGCATAAGCGTCGACAAAGTGGTTTTTTTAAGAACCCAAAGGGAGGGCCACCGCCGAGACAAACCTACCATTATATCAATATTAAAAGTTAAGAACCACATCAAAATGATAAAAATAAAATCTCATAATTATACAAAATTTAATATTATAGAAAAAAAACAAAATATTATTTTCATAAACAAAAGAGGATATGGCATCTTTGATTTGAATAAATAATATGACTTCAATAAAATCATAGTAAATCCCTTTTTTAATAATAATGAATAACATCATTAGTTTAAGATAGTTAAAATGCTTAAATTTGCTTAGGCCTTCAATTCAAACATATGTGCCTTATTATGAAGCATATATTGTATTTTTTACCATAAAAGTGAGCAAATGAATTGTGAATTGTGCATTGTGCAGTCAACTAGTTTAATGAAAACAAAAATAGAATGTGTGCAAGTTTGATTTTCTCAATCATTTAAGCCTTATGTGTTAGTAGTCTTATAGGTTCTAGGTTCCAATAAAGTCTATAACATTTCTATTTTTAGAATTTGAATATTCAAGAGAAATAATGTAATAATATTGCATATACTTTTACTAAAAAGAAAACTTATTACAATATTTTGATTTCAAGAATAAAATTATTATGAGATACAAAAATATTTGTATCTATTTTACAAATATCATAAGACATGAGACTTGTGAGACCAATTTTTTTTAATATTTTTTTTTATTTTTTAATGTCACCTGCTACAAATAAATAGATTTTGGATAATATCATTGTTATTTGAGATCACATAGAATGGACTTGTCACTGTTGACAATAAAAATAGAAGAATAACTCTAGCAAAGCTCGTGATTATATTGAATGATTGTTCATTATTACCATGCTTCAAGTATTATAGTTTAGTCTTAAGTTCCTCTTCATAGATTCAAATGTTGTGTATTGATCCATCTACTTTTGCTAACATTAATAGTAAGCAATCCTCCTCTTTTATAATTTTCAAGTAGATAGTCAATAAGGTTGTCAACATGCCCCTACTTTTCATATATTAGCTACAAAAGGTTTTTGCTACTTGCTTTTGAATACTATTTCTTAGAAGCATGTGGAGGGTATTTTTCTTCTAAATATTGATACAGTAGTTCATTTATTACTAGTTATTGATTATCTTTTCTTCCTCTCTTAGAAGAAGAGCATATGTTAAATATGATTTGCAAGGCCCCCCATACTTTGTGTTTAACTTTAAGATCTAGCACATGCTAAGGTAGAAAATCTAATGTTGTCATTATTTTTTATTGCCTAACCTTCCTACCTTACAATCTTTGGCAAGATTGTTGAAATATATTTTTCTTTTTTATATTCTTTACTTTGCAATATATTATTACTTATTTTGAAAAAAAATGTATTATTAAATAACCAAACCTCTTGTTTTTATAATTTTTAATTTTTTTTCAACAATGTGTGCATCACTCATTTTTATTACTCTCTACTTAATGGGATCCTCTTAAAGTTGCCTAACAAAAACTACATAATTTTTTAAGAGGTTATTTATGGGATTCTTCTAGGTATGCAAAGGGGTTTTGTAGAGTCATCAAGGAATTTTGTTGTCTTCCTTGTGCCTTTGGAGGGATTATTCTTATTGTTACCCATTAAAAATGTTTAGCTTTAAGTGCTAAATGAACTATCACATGAGAGAAATGGAGCCTAGAAAATGTTGTTGTGGAATTGTATTTATTTTGGAGTTCCTCGTGGGATACAAGTTTGGAAAGGCTTAGGTTTTTAGTCCACACTTAGTGTGAAGGAGCCTACACAAACTCAACACACATTTTTTGCCAAAAGAATATGAAAAGATTAGGAGGCTATTGAACTATAATTAATCTAGAGTGGATTTAGAAGCAAAATTTTTTATTCACGTGAACTTTCTATTTCAGTCTCTTATGAGGACTTTCTAGAATTGGCATTTTAGTTAAAGTCTCGTGGCTTCATGTTCCATTTCTTTTTATATATGGATTTTATTGATATTAGACCTATTTTTTATATCCATTAAAAAATGACTATCTTAGAATAAATTCAAGGTGAAATTTAGGCTTTTGAATCAATAATTTAAGTCTTTCCAAACTATTGTTGAGTCAAATCATTTATAAATGCTTCATAAGCCTGGGCTTAATTACATGAAACCCTAGTGGGAAGATTCGAAATGGTATTGTGACACCTCTTCCCAAAATTAAAAAAATTGTAGAGGCCACTCAAGACTTTTTTTATTTATGAGTAGACCATTTTTATTATAAGATAATTAAAAATGCACTATTCACAAAAATAAAGTTGGAGGACATAGAGTCACTCCCCAAGAGTCGCACATGCAGAGCCAAGAAAGCTAACTAAAAACCATAAACATGAGCAAAGCCCATAAACAAAAAAAAAATTACCTTAAGAGGCTAAGGCAGTGCTTGTAGAAGGTAGAGGACCTTGATCATCTCTTTTACCACATACATCAGTGAGGTCAAGAATAGGGTACGAAAGGGACAAACATTCGTCAATCATGTCTTCTTCTTCATTCTCCTTTGTGGTAGAAGAAATAGCCAAAGCCAGTAGCGGGAACCACTTGGGGGATTTAGGCCAACCAGAATATCTACCAGAGCCACCCGAAGCGGAGGGAACCACATTATCAGGAGGCCAAGCAGGGACAGAACCACCATGGGGTGGCAAAGTCGAGCAGCGACGTTGAAATCTTTTCGCCCGCCAGAAGGATAGTGAGGGACTTGGGGCTGCGGTGTATGTGAGTGACGAGCGGAGGAACACTAGCCACACCAATGACCACGTGGTAGAGATCGATCACAAGAAATAGAAACATTCGGTGGCACTCTGGAAACTATACATGGGGCATTTTCCCAATGCTGAAGTAATTCCTGCAAGTGGGCCACTTCAAGAGCCACTTTATTTGCTTGAACTTGAATCAGCATCAGAACATTATTACAGATACATGCATCAACATAGATAGATACATTAATATTAAGTTAGTTGTGAGTAAATAACACTACAATCCTATATTTCCATAGATTGAAAAGGTTTTCCATCCTGAAAGCATGTCATGTTTGCAAAATATTGAAGGGAAGTTTGAGAGAATCTCCCAACAAGCACATATGCCAGGAGAATGCTTCCATCCTGAAAAACTAAAAGAAATCACGAATCCAAACCCAATATTATTGAGCTCTTCTGCAATACCATAAACTATGAATGAAGGTCTTAGGTTGCCCTCAAAAAAGGGAACTGAGGATTTGGCATACCCATACGTCGAAGATGTCAAGCCAAAGGCAAGCCTTGGGAAAAAATACACCAGGCAAAGTGAGTCACCTTAGGCTCCACAATGGCAGACCAGACCGTGAGAAACCTGTCTCACTTAGTGGAGTGAGAAGAATGCAAGTTTCATTGTTGGTTCAAGGTGGGAACCTTAGGTAGGTGAGGAACCAACCAATGGTAGCCCATCTTGGGCTTGTAAGTACACGAAAACCACTGCCAGTCTTTCCATCATTGCTTGACACAATGAATGTCAGGCTTGTGAAGCATATTCAAAGGTAGTATCGAGACTACCAGGTCAAAATTTTGTCAATCTGGGAAAGAAAGAAGAAATTGGGCCTACATATCCTCCCAAGTGCGAACACTCATGGTAGCACAAGAAAATATCTCTTAAAGTGTGAATGCTACATTTATGAAAACGCGGAGCATGAAGTTTAAGAACTCTAGCCAAGGGAAGTCCCTACGAATGAATTAGTGGAGACCACCAAATATTATGTTGGTTGAAAGAGAGGCCATTGTGAAAACCGAACCCATCCTAGTGAAAAGCCAAGGTTTGAAAGCTTCCTAGGCACGCCATATGCTTTTGGCAAAAAAAGTACCTTGGATCTAGACTGCTTCTCTCACAAATAGAAGGGTTTGAAAGCCAATCCCCTTCTAGGTCGATCTTCGAATTGGGTAGGTAGAAGAAATAGAAAGCCCAAGAAGAATTTTCCAGGCTTCATCGCAAGAAATGGCCCTAATGACCCATTTAGCACACAAGGCCAAGGCCTCCAGATTCCTCAAGAAGACAACAATATTCCCAAGCAACTTTGGAAAATTCATGATGGTCAGCTCCAGAAGCCCACAAACAATCTCACAGAGGCTTTTCAAGTTTACTCTAAGAGGCTTTAGAAGGAGCCCAACATGAAGAGTAACACACATGAGTGTCTACCAACACTTTAGAACAAATCTGGAATTCACCAGCCAAAGAAAGTGGCTTGGTAATCCAATATGCAAGCTTCTTCTTTATTCGAGTCAAAACTACATTCCAGAGGTCAATATGAGAACCCTAGAAAACAAAAGGAATACCTAGGAATCAAAAAAATTCCCCATGCTAGATCCTCTCCCACCCATATTGTAGAATCCAGGGTGGAGCAGGAAGAAAAGATTTCCTGTAGCACTAGGTTTTATGCCATTGAATAGCTAACCCGAAGGCTTGATAGAAAGTGTCAAGGCAATGAAGAGCTACCTGGACATTGTCGTTGTCCTCAATCAATGTGAGGAAAGAATATCAGGAAAGTGGTCATTGACAAGTTGAGAAAGTGACTCGGGTAGGGAAATTTGCTTGACATGACTAGCAAAAATGGCAAAGGCTAGAAGATAGCCAAAGCCTTCGACTGCAAGAACATACGACGACGGGGCCAAAGGACAACCTTGACAAATGGACCTAAAGAGACAAAAGGTAGAGGATTTTCAACTATTGATAGAGATGCAAGCAGAAGCATCACCGAACAACATCTGAATAGATTGAATGAAACGAGGCCAAAATCCAAGAGCCTTAAGCATCACAAGGATGAAAGGAAACTCAATGTGATCATAATCCTTAACAAAGTCAATTTTGACCAAAAAAAATGCATTTTGTTTGGAGAGACAAGCCCACTCCCTACCTTTCGAGACGACAACAATATTTTCCAGGATGAACTGCGACTTGATAAAACCAATATGCTCTGGTTGAACAATAAGAGGAATGATATGGTACAGATCTTAAGGGTCAGGGCTTTGGCAATGATATTATAGGAGACATTGAGAAAAGTAATGGGTCACCAATTACATATGTCCTTTAGATCCCCTGCCTTAGGGATGAATTTAATACTTCCTTTGTTGATGAGTTGAACCAAGGATTGAGAATGAAAAGCCTCGAGGTAGATCTTATGAAGTCAAGACCCACACAAAGCCATAAGGATTTGTAGAATTCACAAGGTAAACCATCACGCCGAGGAGCTTTGTCATCAGCCATGGAAGAAACAACTCCTTTAAGATCCTCGAGGGTTAACATTTAATCATAGAAAACCTTTTGAGAATCTGAGATCTGAGAAGGAACAACTGTGAGGCAATCCTTCAAGGTTTGATCTCTGGCAGGAGAATTTATCTACACAGTGAACACCTTCTCATAATGCTTGACAAAGGCTTGAAGAATATCCAGTAGCTCAAAGAGCACTATCTAGCTATCTTTGACGCATTTGATAACAAGAGAAGAATGACGAGCCATGAGAGTAAGAAAGAATTCCTTAGAGGCTCGATCACCCACTTTGAGCTAGTGAATTTGAGTCTTAATCTGAGCTCCTCTAGTAGAGTGATGATCTGCAACTTGCTTCCGATAGTGGAGTTGGGAAACCCTGACCTGCTAATCAGGGTAGAAAGGATTTGAATCCAAAGATTTAGTGGCAACATGTAGATCCTTGGAGTTTGCATCATAATATCGTCAACAAAACATGGCCAATTGTTTTCCATAAATACAGAGAAACTATACTGTGCTAAAGATGGCATCATTCCACCATGTAATCTAGCTAGTTGGTTGAGTGGGCCTGGGCTCAAGATTCCAAACCCGTTGAATGTGGGTCATAGTGGGTTGATGATGCAACAGTGGTGTGTTAAAAAAGAATTGCATTTTAGAATGCATATGAGTTGTTTTCCATTCAATAATAAACTTGATGGGGGTAGTGGCTTGACAAAGTAACCTCAAAAAGAGGCAGAATAGGTAAATCTTGACTTTCGCAAAGGGAAAAATAATATTGAGTTGAGATCGTGGCAAGATCCAACCATTTGAAAGTTTTGTCATTACCAGCTTGGAAGTTGCACCAAGTGTGCTACGTACAACGAAGGTGATAATGATTGAGATTGGGGTCGAAAAGGCCTAATTTATTGCACATGAAGCAGGCCTCACGTACTCCAATTGTCTAGAAAAAAAGGCAAAATGCCTTCTTTATCAGATGTCACCTCAACCATATTGACATCCCCACACATAAGCCAAGTTGTAGGTGACAAAGAGTCAGCAACGCAATGCCACAACTAAGATCTTTCCACAACATTACTGGGAGCATAAACATTAATGATCCCAAAAGAATGATTGTTGACTGACATAAGGACCCAAACTACTCTCTACATGGGATCAACCCCATGATCAACAATTGAAGAATGTCAACAAGGAGAGATGAGATTAACAACTCCTCTACCAACTTTGTGTTGAGAAACAAAAATAAAAAGGCTATCTATCCAAATAACACAACATGCAGTATAAAGCATGAAAACAACAATTTTAACTTCCTAAAGACAAAAAACGTCTAAACGAGGAAAATGTTGATGAGTATCCCTAACGGAATACTTCCTGGTAAGGTCTATGAAGCCCCTTACATTCCATGAGATGTAATTCATGGATCAACTACCTTCATATCATCCTCGTCCCAAAGAGAGGATAAACTATTTTGTAGAAAATACGAGGTTGGCCTAAAACTAGGGCAGGATTCCCCTGGAATCACCCATTATTTCTCAGGATTTCCATCACTAATTTCGGCTCGCCCAAGAGGGTTGCGAGAGCATCGTAGAGAATATGGTTGAACAGAAACCACCAACGCGACTTGAGGAGTGTGATCCCACACAAGACGGGAGACACTCAGTCAAAGCCCTCCCATGTTGGTCAAGGTTTGAAACAATAGAATCAGTTGACTACTTCAGCAGAGGCTTGGGTTGGCTACTAAGGAGCCAAACCGTTAAACCGTTCAACTTCTTTTGAGCAAAGTCCATGGCGTGTTTACCTTTGTAAACCACCGTAGTCCATCCTTCATCTACTTTAGAGCCCTCAAAAGAGCAAGGGGGAGTTGTTTCCTTTAGTGGGGACTTTGTTCTAGGAACAGCTAAAGGACAATCATTGATTTTATGCTCATAGGATTGACAAGGATAGCAAGTGTTGGGTAAATTCAAATAAAGCACTTGTTGGGAGAAGCATTGTCCACCTACCTGAATATCATTGGTCTCCTTGAGATTGCGAGATAAATCAAATTCAACACACACCCTTTTTTGGGGATGAGCATGAAAAAAATGGTATGGTTCCATGCAAACCATCCTACCAAGGGTTTGGAAAAATAGTTTGAAAGAATGACCAACAAGGAAAGGGTAAACTTGAGAACTCTATCCAAACAAGAACCTTAAGCTTTTTCTCATCTAAGAGAGTAAAGTCTCATGACGAACGCTGAAAAACAAGCAGTGATGACCTAACAAACCAGAGCTCATTCTTGAGGATACCCTTAACATGGGAGGGATTGGAAAAGTGAAACAAAAAGAAACCCTTGGTAAGATTTTGGACACCATCAAGCCGAACTCCATGAGGGGCCCAGGCTTTGGCAACTCAATCACGTAATATGTTTTCAAGTAGAACCCTCCCCATAAAATACCCAATCAAATTATGTTTCTCAAGATAGTCATAGGCACTATCAAAATCTCACAAAGGTAAAACAACATTAGGAGTGTTTGACGTCATACCTCGTAAAACACCTTCGAAATGAACTTGCGAGATTGCTTGTTTGGAGGTGCCATGAATGTTTGTTGCCAAAACTCCAACACCAGCATCAACTGCTGGGATGAAGCTGGTTGAAGCCATATTGAAACCTAAAAATCTCGCAGTAAATGTGGTATGACAGCACAAAGACACAAGGATTCAAACAGGTAATACACGAACCAAATCCAAAGCCCTAACAAAGCCCATTCTTCTCCTAGTTTCAACATCTTTACAAGAAGACAACCATCTACTCAAGACTATTTTCACATTTACCTATAATCAAAACCTTATGAACATATGGTGCTTACAATACACACCTACTATATGGAAACAAAGACTTCAAACAACTCACTTAGCCATTTTGGAGCCTAAGCAAGCTCATTTTGATTGGTGTATTCTTTACAAACTAAGTGTTTGTAATCCCTACTGTCATTTTTTAACTTATCTAGAAACTCTCAAGCACATCTCTAGGTTTTCTCAGCGTTCAAGCTACTTGACTTTGGATGATTGATTTCTTGAAGGCTTTCAAACTTGAGCTTTGTTCTTAAGAGCACATGATTATTCTATGTGAGTGGCTAGAAATGATAGTTAAGCTTGCCCAAATTCAGCGAGGTTTTAGAAAGGAGATTCTCTTCAATATTTGAAAAAATAAAATTCTACTCTTGTTTTTAACATAATTCTAAAGTAGAGATCCTCTTAATATTTGAAAAATTAAAAATCCCAACTCTTCTTCTCATAATGTTCTTTGAATTGAATATGCTAAATTTGAATGACTTTGATGAACTAGATCTCCTACTCAAAACAACAAGACTACAAGACTGAAATACAACTTCTCATATACTTATTCATCATATTTCAAGCCACTTAGAACTCATAGAAGCTTAGTCAAAAAATAATCTGGTTTAAATAAATGCTTGTCATTTTAGAGAACAGAACAAACGCTATATAACATAAACAGTTATGATTACATCAATGTTCTGTGATCCAACAAGCGAGTGATTCCAAACTGACACACTTTCTATTGAACCAGGGAAGATCATATAAGATTTTATCTGTATACATAAATGAATAGGATCACAGCTGAATTTTTATAAATAACAAAAATCCCAAACTGGCAAAAATTTTCTATTGAACTAAGGGAATATCATATCAGATCTGCATTTATGTCACAGCTGAACTTGAATAAATGCTATTAATTTTCTATTGAAGTAAGGGCCCGTTTGGTTGGGGAATTGGAAAATGAAACAAATCATGGTTAACCATAGCCTGGTTATGCAAACCCTGGTTTTCATTTTTTGGGACTGTTTGGTTGACCTGGAAGATGGATTTGTAAATC
>MU226169.1:9762996-9787917 GCA_018584345.1 Thuja plicata
TATATATATATCTCTTTTTCGGGATTCATATCCAATAAGCAATTGGGGAGGTGATAAACTATTCAGCTTATTCATTATATAACAAGGAGAGTTTTGGGTGCAAATTTTATTCATGTAGATCATAGATATAGGGTGAATACGAGCATTATAGGAGGTTTCTTAGCAACAATTCTAATAGTGGGAGAACAAAAGACAGTGGTTGCAAAAATTTGTAGGATGATTTTCCATAAGCAATTTCTTGGAGATTTAGATAGAGGGGTATGTGCACCAAGTTATGAACCAAAAAAGTGGACACATCTTTAAAAAAAATTCAAATTTCATTTAACCTGATTGGGTTATTGAAAATTCAAAATTGTTCTAGGCTTGGTAACCAAGCCTAGAAAATATTATTTAAAAAAACTCAATCTGTCTCCGAACCCGATTGGGTTTCTAAATTTCAAATAACCCGATCGGGTTCTGAAAATCAAAAAGTACTTCAAAACCCGATCGGGTTTTGAAGAAGTAAAAATTATGCATTTATTCTCCGTAACCCGATCGGGTTACGAAGAAATTAAAATAGGCTTTGCTTTGGAAGCCATAACTTCCACATACAGAGTCTGATTGACTCCATTCAAAAAACGTATGAAAGATCTTGAGACGATCTAACACATGATTAACCTACGATCATCTTTAGTCATCAACATTTTTTTTGCCATCCATTTGAATCAAGTAAGGTATAAAATAGATACTCATTATTGCCCATACATGCAACATATAGGAAAATCAGTATGCTCTCTCTCTCTCTCTCTAGAGAGCATACTGATTTTCCTATACGTTGCATGTATGGACAATAATGAGTACCTATTTTATATCTTACTTGATTCAAATGGATGGCAGAAAAAATGTTGACGTCTAAAGATGATCGTAGGTTAATCATGTGTTAGATTATCTCAAGATATTTCTTATGCTTTTTGAATGGAGTCAATCAGACTCTGTATGTGGAATTTATGGCTTCTAGAGAAAAGCCTTTTTTAGTCTCTTCAAAACCTGACTGGGTTATGGAGAGTAAAATGCATAATTTTTACTTCTTCAAAACCCGATCGGGTTTTGAAGTACTTTTTCCTTTTCGGAACCCGATCGGGTTATTTGAAATTTAGAAACCCGATCGAGTTATGGCTTGGGAAGAGGCTTGGAAAATGACCCAAAGGCTTGGAGCATTATTTTCCCTCCATTTTTATTCTTTTAGACATTTTTTCATCTTGTAAGATGAATTCTCAACTTTATCTTCATCAGGTTTGTAATTTGTCAAGAGGGTAGCTCTATATTTTCACCATAATCTCATACGTCTTCTTAGCTTTCTAAACATATAAAATTTTCTATTTTTGGACAACATTAGCATAGTAAACTTTAATTTTCTTTACCAGTGTCTTGATAGTCCTCACAGGCATATGTCTACCATTTTTTTAATAAATTTTGATATACGCAACCAAATTAAAAATAAATTACATATTATTGTTCTACACTTGATTCTATACACTTTTAAAATAAAAAATTTTCATTTTTGATTATTTTGATGCAAGTTATGCCTAGCGCACGAACATGTAGCAAATGTTCAGGATGCGCTCACTTCAAAAAATCACAGAAAAAAAAATATTCATCAAAAAATTACAAAAAAATACACAACTTCTAGATCTCACTCTTACCTATCATCCTATCAAAGGGATTTGAAAAATACTGTTCATATAACTATATATTTTGTACAATGCAAGGAAACAACTATGTTATGTTTTTCTAAAAAAAATCAGGAACAAGTTTTTGTGCTCGCGGGGTTTGACCCTCTTAATCTTATTGATTTTTAAAAAAAAATAGTATTTTAGAAACTAGATTCAAAGTACTACAATTTTTATTTTTTACACATATTTTTATTTTGAGTGCATGACCCTCAAATGTCTGTTCCAAGTTCAGGTTTACCCGATTTTAGAAAACATGTG
Source organism: Thuja plicata (assembly GCA_018584345.1). NCBI lineage: Eukaryota > Viridiplantae > Streptophyta > Pinopsida > Cupressales > Cupressaceae > Thuja > Thuja plicata. The sequence goes on from MU226169.1 coordinate 9,764,967, forward strand.
CCCACTTATACCCACCTTTTTTATTCACAACTTGGTGCACATACCCAGAGTAATGCTCAACATTAATAGGAATTTGACTATTCCTGATCCATGTCATTATGCCTTGATAATGAAAGATGGGAATGTAATTTTAGTAATCCCTAGGAGCACTAGATGCGCAATTTGTGGAAGGATGACTCCAAGGTTCCCTCCACTTACTGACTGGGAGGATGAAGATCAAGAAATAAGGAGGTCTCTCATTTAAAGGACTTTAAATTTTCTTAAAAGGGTCATGGAGATTTTAGATGTTCTAGGAGACATTCTTGGGGGTCCTGTTTGGATGAAACAAAGGACCGGGTTTCTCAATTTAAGTACTTCGTGATGAGTTCTTAGAGGATTTGGGTAGTGCGAGCCCTAGTGATGGAGAGGAAGAGGAGGAGATGGAAGATAAGAGAATGCATTCAATTGATGCTATTAGACACTCCCAGGGTGTAAATTTGGAGGTGTGAGCATCTTCTTTACCTACTGTAGTTGTTCGACCTCCAACTACAAGGGTGAAACTATTGGCAAAATGGTCAGCATTCCTCTCAGGATTCGTGACAAGGGACTAACTGCCTCCTATGGATTCTATAAGTCTAGTGTTTGTATCGGGCATTGACAGGTCAATCTTTTGGTGCAATAGAAACCAAACTTGTAATAAGTGGTATCACAACTTGGTCACAGGTTTGAATCCCCTTGGGTAACGCTGAGGGGGAGATTGTTGGAAAAATGGTCAATGCTCCCCTCGGGATTCGTGATGAGGAACTAACCGCCTCCTGTGGATTCTATAAGTCTATTAGTTGTATTGGGCATTAATAGGTCAATCTTTTGGGGCAACACCAACTACTCTTGTAATAGAAACTTCCATTAGAGGAGACTAGTCTTTACCTGCTAGGGAATGAGGGTGTGGGTTCTTCGTTGAGTCCCCAAGGATCACAATAACCCTTGTTTCTATTTCTTGATTTTCATGCTTTCTTCTTAGCTTGAGAAAAGGACTTTATTTTTAAAGGTTTAGATATGTATTTGTCAATTATTTTCAAGGTTTTTGACGATTAACCTAGATGGGATATAAAAACACTACAACTAGTAGATAATTTTTGACTTCTTAGTATATGGAGGAGAATGCTTATTTTTTCCATTTTTCTGCTTTAGGCCTTGATGATCAATTTTGCATTTGTAGTAGCAAAAACAAGGTTAAGATCATAATAGAGGCATGTGATAATAAGTTTTATTCTATAAAATTGCCTCACTTTGTTGGCTTGGGTGGGTAGTTAGGATATTAGGATATGGTGATATTTCCTCGATTGTTTGGTCATTCTTTGATGAAAATAATCGATAAGACTTATGCAAACCTTTTGTTTCTTTTAAAATTAATATAAAACTTCTCGGCTTTGACCTCTTATCGATTAAAAAAAGTGATACAATTGATCTTTCAAATAATAATTCAAAATTGAACAAAAAGAGAAATAAAAGAAAATATAGACTTTATTTTCATCAAAGGAGGTAACGAACCAAGAACCCCCCTATGCATCGTATGGATCCCACCCAACCTAGGGTTCGGATAAATGTAGGTAGGTGGTTGGTGAATAATGAGAGGTGGTGAGGAGCAGTCATGGAAGCTAGGATGGGAAACCACACCTCCATTTCTTAGCCTAATTTACTCCATGAACATGTAATATTAATAAAATTGATCTACGTATTTTAATTCTCAATTTGTTTAAATTTAATTATAAAGATTTAAGTTAATTTAATAATATTGCATACTAAATATCTTTACACACACACACACATATACATAGACATAGACATAGACATACACATACACATACACATACACATGTATGTATGTGTATGTGTATGTGTATGCATGTGTATGTATGTCTGTGTATGTGTGTGTATGTATGTATGTATGTATGTGTATGTATGTAATGTATATGTGTATGTATCTCCTATTTTACTATGTATGTGTGTCTGTACATGTACATGTATGTGTATGTGTATGTAAATGTATGTTTATGTGTGTGTATGTGTATGTATATGTGTATAAATGTATATATGTATTATGTGTATGGGTATGGATATATAAATAAAAAAGGATAGAAATGCATAAATATACCACAGTATCATCATTTGATATATGTTTTTCTATCGATATAACTATTGCACCTCTCAAAGGTGCAAGTGCTAGTATAGCTATTTGAACTTAACTTAGAAACATACCAGTGAAATCTCACTAAACCCTACAATTCACATTTTTTTTTTCAAATCTCCACATCGAATTAAAATATGAGCTATGGCTGAAATTGAAGTATGGATGCGAAGAATATCCATTCCTTCCAACTTGGGTAAATTATATTAAACTTTTCTATTTAGATTGCCGATATGTTTTCTTTTAGACTAATTGTATAATAATTGTCATGCTTCTGGGTTCTTTACCTTCAACTTCAAAGACAAGTATATTTTGTATAATGATTGTGACTTGGAAATCTGTTTGATTTCTATGGTCAATTTGAATGTTCTGGTTTAACTTCCCACCTAGCTGTGAAACACGTTGCAACACATTCTTGAGCTGGTTGGTGAATTGAGTGGTCCTGAAAGGTATTAGCTGTAGAATTAAATTTCTTTGGTTTTAGGATGATCCAACCGTTTTTCCAAACAGCTGGATAGAATGTGCTAATTTATGGAAAAGTAACAAAGTCTTTGTATTAGTCTCGTGGTGGAAAAGGGATTCGGACAACAAATACCAGCAAATGACAACTAGAAAAGTGGTATGGGAAACTATTGAATGACAAAAACAAGGTGAGAAATGATGACAGGAGTGACGATCAATTGATAGTTACAAATTCAATCCCTAAATTCGATGGTCCTTTTTTTGTTGATAAAATATAATTAAAATTTTAAGAAGATTGTGTTATATGGAATTCATGATTGTATTTTTAAAATAATTAAATTAAATTTTAATAAGTTTGTATTATATAGATTTTGATAATAATTGAAATTTTTATTTTTTTTAACATATAAAATTTAATGATCATATTTTATAAAACATATTTGAAATTTTAAAAAGATGGTATTATATGGAAAATGAGATTTTTTAGAGATTATTATTTTTTTATAATGTAGATGTCACGCCACTCCCAGTACAATCACAATAGATGTTGTCAAAAGAAAATTAGCACCATCAATGTCAAATGAAGAACTCATGGACAACTAGCGTGCCATCAGTAACTCCACCTAGTCTAGCCTTTGGCTAGCTATGAAGGCCAGATCATTTAGGAAGATGTAGCTTTTGCATAGTTTGTAGAAATGCCTCTGTAAAAACATTAATTTGAGAGGCAAGTGAGGGATGGAACAACATATAGGCACCACATGATGCGTATGGAACCAACATCTAATGGTAATGTATATCTTTCATTGTGTTGGGACTAATTTAAAAGATTCACTTAATTAATAGTCGTCGTTTAAAGAGAGATCAAGATCTCATCAAGAGGAGAAAGTAAATTCCCTCTTAGTTCAAAATACAAAGACTCATACTTCCCACAAGAGGATACACAAGCAGGGTCATCAAGAGTGAATCCTTGAAGCTTAGGTTTGGGTCTAGGGACAACCCTAACTATGGAAGCTTAACACTATCAAGTATAAGTATATATATTGTGAAAAATGAGTACTTGCCACCACTAGGGTGAGAAAGGAGTTTTAAAATCCCACTTTTAAATTAAATGGAAGATGTTTGGTTGATTAAGTTAATGATTAATGTTAAATTAAAAAAAATCAGCAACAAAAGGTAATTGTTATAGTATATAAAGAGTATGTCTTAAATTTGAAGGGTACTTTAATATAGATAGACATTATAAAAAAAAAGACTTGATTAGTAGGTTCGATCCTTAGATTTTATAATAATGGAGATGTCAAAGTCACTCTTTAAAAATATGCTGAATTGTTAGATATGAAATGAATTTTCTAAGAGTATTGAATACAATATAGTACCATATTTTTAGAAGCGGATAGTGAAATGTTTTGATTTTGAATTGATAGTTATTCTTGGGTACAATAGTTATCTATTAGCACTTGTATTGTTAGAAGGTGTAATGGTCGAGATTATAGAAAGTTTCATGTTGAAGTAATATGTTAGATAATATAATATGAGCAATGAAGGAAAACAAATATTACATTATTTAATACTTATATATATAAAAGTATTAACTCTAGATTTTAGATATGGTCCTAAGTTATATAATTGTATACACATTAGTAGGAACTACTAGGAACACCTTGTGATTAGTCTGGATTTTAACAAACATGAATCCTTTTCTATAGGTGTTCTTAAGCTTTTGCTAATCAAGATTTTTTGATTTGAAATTCCTCTCAATCCTATCATTGAAATAGAATTTTATTATGTGCACATCTTAATTCCATAAATATTATTATTTTACAAAAAATTAAATAAATAATGTATAATGTCCATAGGTGTATGTGACACTGACAAAGTAATCTAGCCATATTTGTTATGATTTAATATAAATGAGCTCTAGTAGTGTTTTTGGCTCATTGTCTTCTTTTTATATCTATAATGATTATATTATCTATGTTCAAATTAAGGTTCCATTAACCATATAAATCTTATTTATTTAGTCACTCTTTAATATTCATTTAGAAGTGATTAATGATTCACAATCAACTATAATTATTATTTTTAACATGAGAGTCTTACTAGTACAATAGTTAATTTTTAAAAGGAATCAATAATTGATTGTTGACTATGGAAAAAAAATTAATGGTTAAATATTTACCAATAGAAAGCTACTATTTACCATAAATGCATCTTGGAGGTTATGATGATTTTGGGTGGTAAACTTCTTATGAGGTATTTTTGAATGTTTGTAGCAATTTTTGGATGGTTAACAAACATTAGGAAATAAGATAAATTGTCTTAGAATGTGGACAATCTATGTGGACCGATTGTCATTTCTAAGTAATAACCCATATTATGATAAATTGTTCATAGTTAAGGATTCAATATAATATGATACTTGAGCCTCTCCTCTTGGTGGAGTTACTTCTTCAAAAGAGTTCCTCCACATAAATATCATGCTCTATTCTATTCTTTATTTCTTCTTATTGTAGTTATTTACATACTACAATTTTTATTTGGAAATATACTCATTAGTTTCCAAGCTATAGTTTAATTCTAGATTTATATCTTATAGTAGTTTGCACTCATTTCTAATATTTTGTTTCAAATCTGAACTATATTATCTTCGTAAGTGAAAGTGTGAAGGATTTTGAGTTTAGTGGGAGTTTTGGTTGAATTATTTTTTACAAATTTAAGTAGAAGCTATGACTACATTTTGTCTGGGTATTAAAAAGTTCAATGAAATGAACTACAAGTTTTGGAAGTTATAATGGGAGGATATAATTCAAGAGAGAGGTCATTGATTACCAACAAAAAGGAAAAATAAACCAAATGAGATAGATTAGGATGAGTGGGATACGTTGGATAAGAAAGCATGTGGAATCATATGGCTTTGTCTTATAGACTCTATCCTATCAAATATTTTATAAGAGGAAATGACATATGAACCATGAAAACAGTCGAGTTCTTGATCTACTTAGCCAAGAGTCTAGTAAATAAATTGTATTTAGAAAGAAATCTATTTTTTCCACTAAAAATGAAGTAAGGAAATTTAATAGCTAATAATTTAAAATATATTTAATTAAGTTTTAATCAAGGTTATATATTTTTATGTTATGATAGATGACTAAGGTAAGTATTTTATGTTACTTCATTATTTTCCTAAATCATGGGAGAATTTTATCCTTGTTATTAGTCCTTATTTAAAAAAATCTAACATGAATTATCTTGTTAGAATACTATTTTAAAAGGAAATGAGAAAGAAAGATATGGATAGCTCATCATATGCTCCTCATGTTAGGGAAAAATATAAGGAAAGATGTGGATCAATAATAGATTAATATGAGCCTATATCCCACAATAGAAACTTTATTTATGCATACTCCTACTTAATTTACAACTTTCAAGCTTGTATCTTCAAAGTGGGTGCCGACTTCCTAGAAAATAGGAATCCATGTCATGCACTTACCATCCATGTAGGGTGCCACCTTAGGAAGAGGTACCACAAAGATGACATGATAATAAGAATTCAAAAACTTAGAATATAGCTGCTAAATGCAATAATTTAATTAAATAACATGACATGAACATTTTGGTGATGTCACTGGATATTTGTGCTGGGTTATATGGTCTTGCTTTGAGAATTGTAAATCAATGTAATTATTGTAATGGGGCTAAGATGCAGGGTTTTCTTCCTAGTTCTTTCCTCGTGGAGCCTTTGATCTAGGTTTTATTTATATATATATATATTTTTAGTAGCCTCGTCTACTTTCGCCTTAAAATAATAATAATAATTAATTAAATAATTCAACATGTTATGACTCTATGATTGAGACACCTTAATAGCCCAACACCAATCATATTGGATTTTGTAGTATTCATAGTTTGTGCATTGGCTTGTTTAAGGAATCAGTGATATATTATTTTTCAATGATAGTAGTGCTAGTTGTTTTAATAAAATTTTGTAGTTTTATTCATACAAAATTTAATAATTTCTCTCATCTTATTTTTGTTTATGAATTGTTGTCCAATATTATGTGTTGAAGTGAGCTACTTCTATATTATAACATAATATTTGGAGTGAGGTCATATATAGATTCTATACTCCTATGATGTATAATACTAAATCAATAAATAAAATCATCGATTCTAGAAATGATATATTTGTAATATGTTTAATCTTATAGAGGCATATCTTATCTATCACTAATTATGTTTATTTTTAATCTAAAAGATGTTGGTAGATATTAATTTAGAGCTATATATGTAAAATTTATTTTATTTAAAATTTTATAAGCACAAATTAAATATGATCAACATTTTAAAATATTAAATATCAATATTTTGACTAAAAGGTTGTCAAATTAAAAATAAAAATAAGATTTTTTTGTTTTTTATTAGGGGAAAAATGGGGTTTGAAGGGTCCCCGAAACCCTATACAAGAAGATTTTGAGGAGGATCTGGAACCGCATTATAGTGAATGACTGCAAGAGATAAAGCATTACAAATCAGCAGCCAAAAACCAACAAACAAACAACAGCCTAAAAACAAGAATCAAACTAAGCTCCACTTGCTCAAGAGACCTCAACGCAAAGGGCCTAAGCCCCATACCAAACAACACAGGGTTTTGAAGGCTCTCTTAACCTTAATAGTGATCCAAGGGTTTTTTCTAGGATCCCTTAACCTGAAAGTGGGGTTTGGCAAGGCTCTCATAGCTTGAAAAAACCAACAACAAGATATAACAAGAGAAACATACTAGACCGAAAAAAGCATCTCAAAAGAACACCATGAGGTTTTGAAAGGCTCCCCAAACCTTTACATTGGGTTTTAATATGGCTCCCAAAATAATCACCATGAACAACCTCAAAAGACTGATCATATAAAGACCTGCTGAAAATATGGAGTTTTGAGAGGCTCCCCAAACCTTCATGGGTTTTGATTTGGCTCCCACAAACAACATCATAGGGTTATGCAAGGCTCCCCAAACCTTCAACATAAGATTTAACATGGTTCCCACAACCAAAAAGAAGAAAACAAAAAAAAAAAAACCCCATCGGTGCAATCACATCTCTCCCACACAATTGTCCTCCACCTTAATAAGAGAAGATCCCACCTCAACAGGATTAGAAGAGAAGAAAGACACTAGAAAGAGAATCATAATGAGATTCAACCCCGTATCTAGGAAATTGTAATGAATAGAAATCCATAATAAAAGAATGATCTCCACCTTCCCAGAGCCATTATCCACCTCCATAGGACAAGCTACCATCTCTATAAGACATAAGAGATAGGAAATCTGAAGATTAATGAACCAAACCCATATAGTAATTTCACAAAGATGCCCCACCTCATTAGGAGCAGGTTCCACCTCAATAGGAACCTTACAAAATTGAATCCAATGACGAACATAAGCAGCCCACATGAGAGAATAGCCTTGAAGGTCTTGGGCATCAACAAGGCTATATAAATCCCAATCATAAGACACCCCTAACCAAAAACACAACAAAGCTACGTAGGGCCCTTGAAAACTACCAACACCCACTTGGCCATCAGAAAACATACATCCACCCAAAACCACAACAACCACTACAAACAGGGAGCCGAGGAGGGCCACAACAAGAACCACACTTTTCTTAGAAAAATGACAAGAAACCCACACTTGAGAAAAGCCAACAAAGCCTCAAGAGGAAGCAAAAAATAGAGAACCCACAACTGGGATTCCAAACAACCGACAACAAAGAAAGCACCTCTCCACAAAGACAAACACTCAACTGGAGAGGGCTAGCCAAAATCTAAGCACCCAAGTCAACGCTAAAGCCTGCCAAGACAACAAACAAACCCCTAAAAAAGGAGAGAGAATGGGACACAACAGCCCATGAAAACAACACTTCAAACCCCACCCATCCACCATGTTGCCTTACTAACAAAGCCCACCATAGAACTAAATGGCCATATCGAAAGGGGAGAAGGCGGCCATAGTAGAACCAGAGAGGGTAGAAGATCCCCACACCAAAACCAAGCCCACATACCTTCCCAAACACAACCCTTCCACATGAAACATAGCCTCAAGATAGCGAATGAAAAGGGGAAATGAGGCCCTTTCAGAAACTAGCAAAAACTAGCAAGCAAAGCCAAACCCCTAAAAAAGGGACACACCACCAAGATTGCCTTCAAATCTAGCACAACCAATCTAAATGGTGAGCCCAGCAACCATGAAACACTCAAAAGCCACAACAAAGCACAGAAAGAAGGCAAGGCCAAAGAGACTGCCGAATAGAGAAAATGACCAAGGACAAACTGAAAAGGACACCAAACCTAGAAGCATTTGCAACTGACAAAAAGAAATTGCACTCCGAAGCCCATCATCATTGTCTTCATTAATTTCTAAGGCCGAGACTTCCCCTGGACCTTGCTAGCAACTAGAAACCCTAGCATTTCCACGTCTGCTCCTTTCCCACTCTTCCTCATTTCAAAGACTACTTCTAGAATAAGATTTTTTTGCTAGGGGTATGCCCACAACCCTGCTCAGTGCCCAACCTGCCGTGCCCTGGTCTTACTTACTGTCAAGTTGGGGTTCAGGAAGGAGCGAGCTGGGGTGAGACTAATCCCTTGGGGATGCATGCAATAGCCTGCAAACCATGTGCATCAAGTAAGCCTAGGCCTCGAAGTTGAACCCGAGATCAAAGAGGAGAAAACCCATGACCCAAGCCTCCTATGCTACCCATACAGACTTTAACGTACTCACATTATTATAATTCACCTTTTACTGTCATTTTAGAATCATCTTAAACATTTAAAAAAATATGAAATATAAGTTAGAATGAATGTGGTAAATAAGTTGTGAAATAATAATTTAAACCAGGAATTAAGAGTAGATAAAAATGCAGATAACAATTTCTACTTTTAATAACGATAACATGTTTCTTGAATAACAATGGAGTTATAATGTTGCTGGTGCTACCCATGGTGGCCCTCGTAGACGCACGTGAGCCAGCCTGAAAAAGAAAAGCCAGGAAGCAGCCTCTGCCTCCAAGTCTGTGAAGGACACGGCTGAAGAAGTCACCATTATTGAAAATCAGGTGGCTCAGGTTCTGAAGGAATTAGCCTAGCTGCTTCCTCTGTTTTTGTGTTCCCTCGTGCTGTTGTTTTCTGTGCCTGGTGTGTTTTTGTGCTGGTCGTTGCTGGAAGGTGCTTGTGGAAATGTCTTCTCCAGCAGTTGTTCTCTTTTGTTGTTTCAGTTTAGAGTCTATCCTTTGAATATCCTTTGTAATTTGATATAAAGACTTTCAGATTCCCATCAAAACCTATTTTTGCTTAAATAGAAAAAAACCTATTTTTGCTTAAATAGAAAACAATGAAGTTATAATATTACTTATAAATAAAAAAGAAAACCTGAAAAAGCATGAGGCATGCTAAACTCCAAGAATACGAGAAGAAATATACAAATAAACTGAAATAAATGGGCGAAATACAACAAGAAACTAATAAAGTTCCGTGTAAGAAAAAATACTAACACACTCATTGCTGAAACAGCGGAAAGAGTGTGACTGCTTTAAGAACATGTCAATATCATCTAGTTTCTAATTTAATCTTTCTACATCCACAGACAACCAAAATACAGAAATCCCTGCAGTTTTCAATTATAAAGTTTATAACAATGAAAAATAAAAAGTGTCACATTTGCAAAGTCTGCGAACTTATCCAAACATAGAGATAAAAGCCTATAGCCGTTAGCCTTCTATATTTCAGAGACAGTATGCCAAGTACAGGAAAATAGCAATTGCTTTTCCTCAGATGGAAAGCTGCACAGGATTTATATCATCATCTTCGAAGCTAATTCTGTGGTCATGAACTTATGATCAGTCCATAATGAATACAGATGAAGATTTTAAATCTGACATATATTTTTCACTTTCTTGTGCCACTGCCTTCTGGGGTTTATCCATATCTGCTTCTGATGAACAGAACAATGGCGACAACAGAGGAATAGGAATGCTCTTAATAAACAAATCTGAAGGTGGAAGAGGCTTCACTTTCAATGGAGAAGGAGCAAACTTTTGCAGTCGATTTCTTTTTTGCACAGCTTCCATGTACATGAAAACACTGAATTACTCAACTTTACAAAAAATGGGCGTTTCTATAATGGCATTTCCAAACTCTTAAAAGCAGAATCCATAACAATGGGTTTATAAAAAATGGTAAGTTCACCTGTGTATTTAAAGAGCTTTCCCCAGGCCAAGTTGCAAAACAGTTTACAGCGATTCAGCCAAACACATGAAATTCTCAAATGGTAGGTAGACCTGAAATACCCATGGTTTTAGATTGTCACTGCACGTAATGACGAATCTAGTGTAGCTTGGAACTGGGTATTCAAATTTAGTTTAACACGTTACAATATATCCTTCAGCTGGTTGGTTAATTGAGTGGTCCTGAATGGTATTAACTGTAGAACAGAGAAAGAATTGAATTTCTCTTTGACCGGAGAAAGATCTACCGAGTAGTTGGAAGCTAAGGAGTTAGATAGAGCATGCAGAAATATTGGTCTTAGTATTCGTCTCGTGGTTGACGAGGGATGTGAACAACAAATGCTACCAAATTACGACTCTGAATTGATTATGAATAACAACTAATGACAAAGAAAATGACGTAAAGAGTGACGATCGATGAATAGACATAATCGAAACTTGTATTTCGTGGCCCTATAGTTGTTTTAGGGTTTTTTCGTAAGGCTAGGAGTTAGTAAAGGTTTTTTAATTTTTTTTTAATTTTTGGGTGAGGGTGTCATTGGGACTCGGCCGGCCCAGCAACCAATCTGTGTTATCTTGGACTGACTGATCGAAAAGTTGGGGTTTGGGAGAGGCAAGTTGAAGCAAGATTAGTCTCTTGGGATGTAAGTAGTCGAAAACTATGTTAGGAGTTGTAAAGGTTGGGACAAGAGTGAGTTTTAGGTTAAGATAGATGTTCTATTTAATTTTGAGTTATTTAGGCGGCTCATTCGAATATGTGGGTTATATGAAAAAAGTTATTGTAATTTCAGATGGGCTCCTTAAGCAAGTCAAAACTTAGAGTATGTTGTTCAAGGTTGACTGTAGAAAATGTGGGTTAGATGAAAGAAGCTAGGGTAATTTCAGATGAGCCCCCTAAGCAACTCAAAACTTAGAGTATGTTGTTCAAGGTTGACTGTAGAAAATGTGGGTTATATGAAAGAAGCTAGTGTAATTTCAGATGAGCTCCCAAAAGCAAGTCAAAACTTAGAGTATGTTGTTCAAGGTTGACTGTAGAAAATGTGGGTTGTATGAAAGAAGCTAGTGTAATTTCAGATGAGCCCCCTTAGAAAGTCAAAACTTAGAGTATGTTGTTCAAGGTTGACTATAAAAAATGAAGTAACTAACTAAAATGGATACCAGATTTGTTTAACACCTACTAAATAAACTAGAAATAACTAACTCAAATGATTACTAAACATAGAGTAGTGAAAATATACCAAAGAAAACATAGTAAACATAGCTTTTTGATAATTAAAAATGAAAAATAGAAATGGTAAGGAACTTGTGATCGATAATTAATAGTCTCTATTAAGGATGATAATATGTTGTATGGATTTCGATGGATTGTGGTGTTTAATTTTATGAGCATCGAACACAAAAATACCCAAGAAGCATGAAAACACAGCTTTACAATCAAACTAACCCGCAACAATGAAAATGGAAAATACACTAACAAATATTATGCAATAAAAAAACAAAGAAGTAAACTAAATAACAAGGTGTAAATGATTTAAATGAACAATAAAAATAAATCTACAAACTTTGGTGTAGTAAATTAAGTCACTTTAAAATCTCACAATCTATTTGGGCTCCTACTTTAGTGTGTTCTTTTATAGGTCCTTTTAAGCCTATTTAGTTCTCATCTCATTCTATTATTGTTATATGCCAATTTTGAAACTAGATCCTTCATTCTTGATCATGATACTTTTCCACCACTTTCTTTGGTCCTTGTTTGAGAGCACTAGAATGCCAATTGCTAAAATTCATAAATGTATATAGAAAACCCATAAAATAAACAAAGCACAAACAACAGATGTAGATGGAAGGCAATCAATGTTGAAGATACTTAACAACAAAAGAGGGCACTTGCAATAGGTTTCCTAACCTTGTGGATGCCTCCTTTACCCACCATCTAGTGAAACCCTAACTGGGAGATGACATCACATTCTATTCATCAATATCAGAGCCTATCACTTCCTATTTTATTCTAATGGCTACTTACAAAATAGAATTTAAAAATATATTCACTTAATTTCTCAAAACATGAAGTAAAATTACCTTTTTGTTAGCGTTTTCATTGACACAAAGGACACTCCATGAAGAGTTTGATTAAGTATGAGGGGATCAATCAAATAGATTTTGATTATATCCCATTTAAAAAAAACCTCATTAGATGGTACCCTATAGACTTAAATCGTCAATTTATTCAAATAGTAATGTAGTTTCAAGAAGATTAGGATGGCCTACAAGTGAGAAACTATTTTCATGTTTTGGATTAGATCTACTTAGAAAATGGGAAGTGATGGAGTTTATAATCATATGATGGATTGGCCATAGCCATTAGCAATGTAATAGTGCTCACAAGATGAGAGTACACCATTGGTATCTTATACAAGTATGTGGCCAAGTATTTTTCTGAATAAATGATATCACCTTCTCTATTTTAGGGCTTTCTCTCCAACGAATGAATAGTAATAGAGATATCATGCACACATAAATGGACAAAGAAATACTTTTGCATTACTTTTGGTCCATTATTTATCCGTTATGAAATGAAAATAGTACTATTTATGTGAGAATACGTGATCACACTATTTAAACCTTGTTTAGTTATGTACATGTTATACAAAACATATAGTCCTTGAAAAGTCATCACTGGGGTGCACACTACTTTTTTTTCGTGTGTGTCTCTAGACACTTCTAATTAGATAGTAGACCATTTTACCCTTTCCTTCAAGATTTTATGTTATTTCTATACTAGTTGGAGTAATGACTACAATACATTTTAACCTGGCAAAACAAGGCTAATTACAGATAATTATAATATTAGATATGAGACAATTCCTTTCTTATGGGAATGTGTGATTTTCACAATATGTGCATCTATTGGTATCCTCCTCCCTTATTCAGACCTATTTTATATTTTATGTATAAGGAATTATTTATTCGTGTAAGCATGGATAATATGGCTAATTCATGGAGATGAGTACATATAGGAAATATTAGCTATCCTGAAAGCTTGTAGCTCAATATTCATAATTTTCATGAATATAAGAGATTTTCTCTATTACTAACACGTTGTTGTAACAAATCCAAAGAATTCCCTACTTGTACAACTACAATTCGTAATGTCTACAAGTATTAGTTGAAGGTAACATGTCTTGTGATGATTCATACCACTTTGAAACATTTTTACATGTTATAAGAGCTAAATGAAATTCATAAGCTATGAATGCAATATTTTAAGATGTAATATATCTTGTTGTTGAATTTGAGCTTCCTACTACCAAACATACTTAGGTGTCCATTGATTAAATGTTGTTCAAAGGCATTAATAGGTATTATTGAGGAATATTTAATGTTCATTTTTATCCAATCTACAAGTAAAAAGAAGGCCTGATTATATAGAAAAAAAAAGAGTATCGATAGTTGTGTAGATATTTTAGGGAATGTGTATGTTGTACATATTCCTAATTATGCATTTGCTTACATGATTTTTTATTGATTACTTGCTTTTAACAAGGACCTGTAAAATTGATTCAAAGTATATTTGAGTACTCTTTTAAGTATATAACATGGTTCTTTCTTGCCCATCTATGGATTTTATCAGTATGCTTTATCATAAATGTTTTTTCTTTACATAGAGGGATGAATCTAGACATCATAGAGAGACACTTGTGGTCTTTAAGTGCATATTTAGTTCTCATATGTTCTCATTTCTTGAATGTTTTACTTACCTTTAATCTTAAGTCATTAATCAACTATAGTTTGTTAGTTCACCACCACTTTGAAATTATTATAATACACCTTTTTAAAACATTTTAATGTTAATTTCCACTCTATCTAACTAAATGATTAAAGTTTATAAATCTTGTTGAATAATAAGGAAATTAAAATATAATATATGCTCCAAGTATCATGTTTGTATGGTTTACAAGTTAAATGATGTGTTATTCATATGAGAAACTTCATATAAGAAGTACATATATATTTCTATCAATTTTTAACATGAGTATATCTAGCATTCATCTACCTAATTGGAGGTTTTTTTTAGTTCTTTTCATGGCTACCATAGGGTGTGGTTAATCAAGGCCAAGGATTAAATTATGTTCTCTTTAAGTATCCTTTTAAAGGCCTTAGCAAAATTCTCCTAAATTTATCAAAGTTTGAAAAAGAGAAGAGACACCCTCTCTTATCACTTGGTACACAAATATGCACTCTCTAAACATGAAACTTACCTTTCCACCTATGGTGTCTTCTCCCCCTTAGAACCAATAGTGAGTGTCTTGTTTAGAAGAGTGGAACTAAAAATTTGATAGCCAAAACTCCCCTACAAAAGAGATGTTTATAAAGGCATTAGGAATGAGATCTATAAAGACTACATAAAATCAACATAGATATAAATAACCAACCAAATTACTGTCATAAAAAAGTAAACCTATATTTAAAGAAAAATATGAATATACAAGATGAGTGCATTAATCCTTCCACACACATTGCTTTTCTTTTGGGTTGAGATTTCTTTTCCATCAATTACAAGTATGTTTTCATCAACTTTAGAGTATGAAGATAAAACACTTTATTCTTCGAGAGCATATTTGTAACTTTCTTATAGTTAAACAAAATTATAATAATAGTTTGTTCTTAGTTTCCAATAAATTTTAAGATTTGTGCAAGATTTTACTACCTTTTGAGAGAAAATCATCTCTCTAAGAGATCTTATTCATGAAAAGTTTTGAAAAAATGTGTAACTTTAATCTTTAAAAGGACGACCCAACACCATATCCATATTCATAGAAGTCTTCAACATATTTTATATTAGTATTCACTTTAAAATTATTTCTTCAAGATAGAACACTTTATCCTTTGAAATTATATTTCTAGGCTTTGTCAAAACTAATAAAATTTCAAAAATTAGTTTATAGCTAGTTTCCAATATAGATTGAGGTTTGTGCTAGGTTTTTCTACCTCTAAAGAGAAAATCATCTCTCTTTAAGGGATCTTCTTCTTAAAACATGTAGCTTTTAATCCCTAAAAAGATGACCCAACACCAAATCTATATTTGTAGAAGTAATCATGTATCCCATTTAAGTATTCACTTTAAAATTATTTCTTCAAGATAGAGCACTTTATCATTGGGTAAGTGCACAAAGATGGGGGACCAAAAAGGGGGTATAAGATGCCACTTTTTTTCTTCTTTTGGATATCATAAAACTCTAAAATTCGACGAGAAATTGAAGATAGTTTGACTCAAAATTTTAGGATGCGACAAGAACAAGAGTTCTAGTACTTCGAATCTAGCTTCTAAACTACACATATATTTTTAAAATGGTGGAGATTAATGCCCTAAAAAATGGGAATCATAAAAAGTCATCTTATTTTTTGTGAAAAAACATGACATAGCATCTGGTGTACTCCCCCTAAAATGTTAACTTTTTTAATGAATTTTTTTAATCACTCCAGTGAGAAGTTAGCTAACACCACATAGTTTATCACAAATTTTTTGCTATTTTTTTTATGATTGTATGATATTTTACAAATTTCCGAAGTGGACACATCCTGAAAACATGAAATTTGTGCGTGCTCACCCTAGAAATCATTGAAAATCAATAAAAAATTGAAACTTTTTTTAAAAAGTGTATAGAATGGAGTCTAGTTTCTAAAAAAGGAACTTAATTCAAAATTCACCGAAGGAGCCAAAATCTAAGCCCAAAATACTACACGTTGGTTTTTGAAAAAATTGGACATACTTATAAAAGAAATTAGAGATAAAAAGATTAACATAATGAGACTTCAAAATAAATTATATGGTTAGATAGCTAAAAGAGAGATCTAGAACATCATGCCATCTGATTTTATTGGGGTTGAATCATGTGCAAACCCAAGGAGGAGCAGACACGAAAACATGTGAATTTTTTGTATGTTTGCTGGAAAACACGTCTTAGGCTTGTTTGAATCCTCCAAGCCTTTGTGTTGGATTATCTAGGAAAATACAAGCCTTAGGATTGGTGGATCCTGGTGCAATTAATAGGGCGCATGCCCTATTTGGTATGCACCAAATGTGGCAATAAAAACATGCAAAAAACTTCTAAATATGGCGTGTGCCCAATGTAAAAATCTGACATTTCATTGAGAAAATGGTGTGTTCCATAGAGTTTTGTGTGGTTCTCAAGGTGCTAATTTGGTCTTGGTGACGCGAGTGCTGCCCCTCAATGTCACCTTATATGCTAGACCTCGCGAGGGGTGCTTCTCATCGACCCTGCAAGGGGCGCTTCTCCTTGACCTCGTGAGGGGAGATGCCCCTCAAACCCACTGGAGACATTGCCCCTAGATCCCTACAAAGGGGTGTTTCCCTTTGACCCCAATGCGGGTGTTGCACCCCGACCCCCGCAAGGGGCACTTCCCTTTGACCCTGTTGGGGATGTTGCCCCCAAACCCTCGTTCAATGATATGCGGGGAAAATTCAGTGATAAAAGTGGGGAAAAGTTAACTTATGACTCTAATTAGGCTCCATATAAAAACATTAGGGTTTAGGGGAAAGAGGGGGACATGGGGGAGAGTTGGGGAAGATGGAGAGATGGAAAAGAGGGAGAGAGCTAGGGGAAAGAGAGAGGGACAAGGGAAAAAGGATTTAGGGTTGATGGATTATGGAGAGAGAGAGAGAGAGAGAGAGAGAGAGAGAGAGACTCTCTTCCTTGGTCTCTCCTTCCTAACCCTAAAACCCTAAATCCTTTCTCCCTTGTCCCTCTCTCTTTCACCATATCTCTCTCCTTTTCCTTCTCTCCATCTTCCACACCTCTAACCCATGTCCCTATCTTTCCCCTAAACCCTAATATTTTTATATGTAGCCTAATTAGAGTTAGAAGTTAACTTTTCCCTTCTTTTATTAGTGTAGTTTCCCCTCAAATTATTGAACTGGGGTTCGAGGGTAGCACCCCTTGCGTGGGTTTGGGGGAAACACCCCTTGTGGGGTCGAGGGGCAGTGCCCCTTGCAAGGTCCAAGGTACATGGTGGGGTCAAGGGGAAGCGCCCCCGCTGCCAAGACCAAATTAGCACCTTGAGAACCACACAAAACTCCATGACGCACACCATTTTCTCAATGAAATCTTGGATTTTTACATATAGTCTAGACCATATTTAGAAGTTTTATTTGTGTGTTTTTATTGCCACATTTGGTGTACAAAAAATAGGCTTGGTGTCACAAAATTGAGGCTCGACACACCAAACCATGTGGCGTGTGCCATATAGGGCACACACCATATGTTTTTTGGGGCACGAAAAAGTTAAGTGACATCTTTTTGGTCCTCCATCTTTGTGCCCTTACCCCCTTATTGTTAGTGTATTTATTTTATTTATCTACACTTAGGATTAATTAAGCCTACTTAGTCATCCATGTATATTTGACACTTGTTCATACAAGTTGTAATGATTTAAGAGTTGAATAGAGAGGTGTCGATTCTATTTCCACACCTCATGATAGTTTAGTGGGAGGCAACACACCGCCACTCATTAATTGTTCGGTTCAAATTCTTATTTGACGGAATCACTCTTCCTATATGTACATTGCTTCTCTAGCTTATTCATTTGGTTGACTTTTCTCTTATTGATGTTATTGTTCTTATTTTGAATCTTTGATTGATTCTATAATTTTACATGGTATCAGAGCCTTACAGGGATACTTTAAAGTCTATATCATACATAGTCCCTAACTTCTTCGACTAGAAAAGTTGCATGATATAAGAAATATTACCATGGTCTCCACCATGTTGTACTATACCATCGAAAACACTTTGGGAAGAAACATACCTTAAGGCATAAAACTTGATGGCAAGTACGTGAAGAGTGTCAAGAAGGAGGGCTACAATATTTCTGTGTTGGAGATGAACCAGCTGATTACCAACAATTTGGTCACCTCATCCCTTGTGTTCCCATATAATGTTTTACCTTAGCCCTTGTGCATGGCTCTATACCCTCTACCTTGACCCTCATGCATGGCTCTCTTCTCTGCCTCGACAATCGTACGTGACTCTTAGAAACTTTTTTGGACTTTAGTCCCCGGTCATACGAGATTTTAAGCCCCTAGTTCTTTCCAAGTGGGTTTAAATTTGGTCCATTTGTATTTTGAAATTTTTTTTTTGTGTGTGGAGGATTAATTTTGTAGCAAGGAAAAAATTATTTTTCTCATAAATTTTTCTCAGCAACTTGAAATTGAGTGATATATTTTTCAAAAGTGCATATTTTTTAGTCACAAATCCAAAGGGAACACTCACATACTCTCATTATGAAGTGTCATTTTTATTTATTTTTGGGTTTGGTTACAAAGCACTCCTATAAAGTTCCAAAAATATGGGGGATAAAAGACATTGTCAAGGGAGGTGCTCTATGAATTATTTTGCCACTTATTCATGAAGTGCTATAGTGTTGTGTTATTCCTTTCACTTCACATTTGCTGCATTTCTAAAGCTCTTCATTTCTGCATTCTACAGAGAAACAATCTAAGTATAGCAACATGGATTCTAATGTGACTATACAACCTCTAAAACCTTTCAATTATCATTATTGGAAGTTAAAAATAATTCTTGTACTTAAGAATAATGTCTTATTTAGGGTAACAATGGGAACATAAAAAAACCTAATTCAGCTAAGGACAAAGAAATTTTTTTCAATAAGTGTGACCAAACATTTGGTTTCTTATGTTTAAATCCATATCCTGAATTAGTATTAATTCATGTTGAGACCTTGAAAACACCTAACAAAGTTTGGGAATCTCTAAACAAACTATTTGGGACAATTGATGAACTTAGAAGTCATGAGTTGGAAAATCAGATCTTAGGTCATAGTCCTTCAAGTTTTTCAACTTTAGAGGATTTCTTCACTAAATTTAAATATTTGAAGTTGCAATTAAAATATTGTGGAATCAACAAGAAAGAGGATCAATTAGTCCTTTTTGTACTTTCCAAAGTAGGTCTTGAATATTCAGTCTTTGTGTCTGGTTTCTATTCTACAAAAAGAGCTCTTGGAGCTTCATGAACTATTCCCTCACTTGATAACTTTATTGTTGATCTTACGAGGGAGCAAGAAAAGTTAATTCAAATGGGTACTTTTAAGGCTACTAAACCTCAAGCCCTACTTGTAGAAAATGAGAAATAATAAACTTCAAAAGAAAAGAAGAAGAAATCTAAAAAGGAAAAAGAAAGGAAGAAAGAAGATAAAATTGACAACTCTAAAAAGGATAACTCATCTCAACAAAGTAAATAAACTAAATTGAGAAATTTAAATGTTCCTTTTGTAACAAAAATAGTCGTGAAGAAAATCAGTGCATGAAAAAGAAAATTCAACACCTCACTTTTCTACTCAAAAACAATAATATTGGGGTAACTAATTCTGTCGAAGCATCTTCTTCAAATCAGGAAAATACTAAGGACAAAGAGAAATTGAAAGGAAAGGCCTTACTTACTACAACATTTTCATCTCCATCATGGATTATAGATTCTAGTGTGGAACACCATATGGGTTCTCAACTTGATGTGGACTCTTTAGATCCTGATTACAGTAATGATGATTGATATGATTCACAATAGAGTTCTAGAGCATAATCTTCTTCTTCCAGTTCCCATAGTGACAATAGTGATGATTAATCATCTTCATCTAGTTCGGGGATGCCATTGGAGGTTGATATTTTTGCATCACCCATACATCACACTCTACAAAGGGAAAATATTATGGTACAAGATTTAGTAGATGAAAGTCATATTCAGGCAGTTTTTTTTTTTTGGGGGGGGTGGGGGGGGCATAAGCCTTCTTTACTCTAATTTTTAATCCACATACATCTCTTGTCGTGCGCTCTACATCAGAAATAGTATCATTCTTTGTGGGGACCTTCTAGGATTTTTCTCTTCTTATCTCTTTTTTGGAGGATACTTTTTTCCCACTGGGTTTTCTATTTTTCTCTATTTATGAGAGATTTCATTATACATGGCTAGCTCACAATGCTAGTAGCGGTGACCCATTTTTTTTATCTTTCCCTTCTAAGTTATGCTTAAAGGGGAGTATTAGTGTATTTATTTTATTTATCTACACTTAGGTTTAATTAATCCTACTCAGTTGTCCATGTATATTTGACACTTGTCATACAAGTTGTCATCATTTATGAGTTAATTAGCGAGGCATCGATTCTATTTTGACACCTCGTGCTAATTTAGTGGGAGGCAACTCACTACCACTCATTGAGTGTTGGTTTTGAATTTTGATTCAACCCAATCACTCTTCCTATATATACATTGCTTCTCCAGCTTATTCATCTAGTTGACTTTTCTCTTATTGATGTTATTGTGCTTATTTTTTATTATCTCTAATTGATTCTGGAATTACACACATAGAAAGCATATGTGTAGCCTTTGTAACAATTAATAAAAATTAGAAAAGTATTTTATAGATAGTTTCCAAAAGATTATGAGATTTGTGCTAGGTTTTAGTACCTCTTGAGATAATCTAATCATAACTCTCTAAGAGATCTTGCTCACTAAGAGATAAAAATGTGTAAATTTAATCCTTAGAAAGATGACCCAACATCAAATATATTTTTATAGAAGCCATCAACACATTTTATTTTAGTAATCACTATAAAATTCTTTCTTCAAGATAGAGCACTTTATGTTGGGATTAAGGTGTCTCAACCTTGAATTCCTACCATACTGAATTATTTAATTAATTTTTGCATAATTGCTTTATCCTAATTATGAATTCAACATGCTAGCACTCTAAGGTTGATACACCTTAATCCCAACGTTCTCCCACTCGTCAAAGACTAGTCAAGAGTCTAACACATCTTCTTCTTAGGAATAAAAAAAGATGAAATTGAATCATCACAATATTTTATTTTAGTATTCACTTTGAACTTCTTTCATCAAGATAGAGCACTTTATCGTTAGAAACCATATTTTTAGTCTTTGTAACAATGATTCAAAATTTATAAAAAAAAATTTGTATTTAAATTTCTAGAGCATTATGAGATTCGTGAAATATTTTACTAGCTCTTTAGAAAATTCACAGCTCTCTAAGAGATTTCATTCATTAAAATTTAAAAATGTTTAAATTTAATCCTTAAAAATATGACCCAAACCCAAATCAACATTGGTAAAAGTCGTCAACATATTTTCTTTTAGTATTCACTTTAAAATTCTTTCTTCTCGAATGATGTACATGGGGTAAAACAAATGATAAAGATCCCCCTCCACGTCTATTTTGCATTGATCTCACCACATAAGTGGCTTTATTAATGTTTCTTCTTGCGTTCTTTTCAAGCTCTACCTGTGTGATTCTTATATTGATTTATGATCACTTTTTGAGTGACTATAAGGAGTAACCTTGTTGATGCAAGTGTAGGATTCACAGTTACAAACTTCTTTCAATTATTCCAATAAATGCAACTATTTTGCAATCTTAAAACAATTTCTCAAACTAGGGCAGAATTTGAAACCCTCAAACATTTATTAATAACTTCCATAAATGAAACAATGAATCCAATCCCATTGGTGGGATTCAATAACAGTGAATTAAAAACATTTTCCCTATGTTATAGCCCAATCTAAGCATTGAAACAAAAGTTATTACATTTTCCCCAAAGTTGCTCATGTTATAACAGAATTCAACCAGTCTGTACCAAAACGGCTATAACTTCCACAAAACGTAATGAAAATAAACCAAACCAGAACCAAAAGAAAGATAACTCTTATAAATTTCTAAAAAATTAATTTTCAGGTCTTTATCATTTCAAATGAGTTCGTACCAATCAAAACATTAGAGAATTTTCAGAAAAAATAATCAGAAAACTGAAATATTTTACATCAAAAACAAGTTTTCTTCCATTCTAAATTCTTCTTCAAACTCCTCCAACTTACAATTTCATGTTTTGGAGACCAAATTTATATAATTTGGAATCATAATAAACCATCCAACCAACTTAAAACTACCCATTAACAACTTTTAACAATTTTTTAAAAAGTTGTCACCAAGTTGTAAAAGTTGTCATTAT
>MU226169.1:9796941-9833138 GCA_018584345.1 Thuja plicata
TTCTGAAACTATATTCATGATATTTTCACATGGAATTGGTTTGGTGTCATTTGGAGTTGTTTTGAGAAAGATATTTGATGCCCTAGGCAGGGTTTGGTATTTTAAATCTGAATTATGACAGAGAAAATGGGTCTGAGTACAGAGACTATAACTTTCAATGGATTTATTATTTTTGGCTCAGCTTTGGATATGTTTTATTATATCTAATTTGGAACAATTTCACCAAAGGGTTTGTCAGGAAACATTAAGGATTAAAAGTTATAAATAATGTAATCAGATATAGAAATCTGATTGTGTGAATGAAGATGTTGTCTTTATTGGTGTATAATGTCAGGGTTCTCTGTTGAAATCTTTGAGATGTTCTTGGTTCCTTAAGGGTGTACCAGCCTATTGTGAATCCCTTGAGTTGAACTAAGATTCCTTGAAGGTAAATATAGAGGGCTCTGCATCACTTGTGTCCTATTTCTTTTGTGCATATATGTATACTTTTGTAAATTAATAAAAAGTAACACATATATCAATATTTCTTTTAAAAATCCTCCTCCAAAATAGAACACTTAATTCTTAAAAGGCATAGACTTTGTATCAGTTAATCAAAACAAGAAAATTCTAATTCTTTTTGTGACATATTTTACTACCTATTCAAAAAAAAAATACTTTGTAACTCTCTAATGATCTCTTTCATATAAACATTAACTTGAAATGATGACCCAACACCAAATCTATATTTATAAGAAAATCAACATTTTTTTATCTTACTGTTCATTTTAAAATTCTTTCTTCAACCCCATTTTAAACAATACCCAATTTACATCACTACAAACAATAATTTGCAGTGATTTTTGTGTTCAATCCCATTTTAAACAATACCCAATTTACATCAGACATTATCTTAAAAGATGACCCAATACCAAATCTATATTTATAAGACAATCACCATTTTTTATGTTAATATTCATTTTACAATTCTTTCTTCAACCCTATTTTAAACAATACCCAATTTACATCACTACTTATAAAGATGACAGAATACCAAATCTATATTTATAAGACAATCACCATTTTTTATCTCAATACTAAATCTATATTTATAAGACAATCACCATTTTTTATCTTAATGTTCATTTTACAATTCTTTCTTCAACCCCATTTTAAACAATACCCAATTTACATCACTACTTGTAGTGATTTTTGTGTTCAATCCCATTTCAAACAATACCCAATTTACATCACTACAGACAATAATTTGTAGTGATTTTTGTGTATTTAGAGCAAATTGCTCAAATTCAGTCTAAAAACTTGAACATTGCAGGAAACTCTGCAATTTGGGCATCAATGAAGAAACTCGGGCCTGCTGGATGCAGCCAACCCTTTTCAACACACTCCCCCATTCTCCCCTCCACTGCTTCCAAATCACTTCCACTTTTCTCCTCATTTTCTGGTTTGCGTTCCTCCAATTCCCATCCTTCTAAGACGGGTGATAACAGAGGAATTGGAATTCTCCTCACGAACAAATCTGGAGATAGAGGTGGGGGCAACACTTTTAATGGCGGAGGAGCCCACTTTTTCAATCGACTTCTTTTCCCTTCATGTTTAATATCCTCTGGTGGAGTTCTCGAATCCATGGCCACTGATTAGACAACAACAAAGAATTCGCCTTATCCTGTGAGCTTGTGCATACAACAATGGATTGTATACAAATACCCACATTGGGCGAATCAAAGAGGTTAGCAAATCTGTTTGTAACTCTGACCAATACCGCAGGTACAATGAGAAGATCAGATTCGGTGTTTTGATAGGATCAGATTCGATGTTTTTTGATAAAATCAGATTCTAGGATTCATTACTCCCTTGACTTTGCTGTAGACTTGTAATATGAAGTCTTCGGTCAAGCCGAACCAGTTAGGGCTTTCATTGTTTTTGTCGCCACCGACTTCAAAGCTCTCCTGTCAGACATGAGAACCTCCCAAAAAACGATCTGATTCAATGCAGAGAAGGATTGGCAATGACATTATGTAAAGTTCACGTGTTTGGAATTTGGTATCTCGACCGACCTGAACTTCACAGTTTTAATTCAGCCGTCTGCTGAGAAGGATTTGTTTCGGGTGTAGGGGACTTGGTCTTTGACCATAAGTATTGATGATAATGTTAGAGATTCTAAGTTGGTGGGGCAATTTCGATTCCTTTCACGTGCTAAAAATTAGTAGCTCCTATTTTAAAGGAGAAGATTTCAAATAATCTTATAGCCAAGCATAATTTTATTCATGGGACCACCCTCTTCCTTAAAAATAGAGCTTAAGTCCTCCTCATGAGACCCTCCCTTAGTGTGAATTCTATTTCTTGGATATATTTGTTTTTCTTTCAAATGCACATGTTATTTCAATGTATTAGGAAGTGTCTACGTGCTTGGTATTGTGTTCTTCCTATGTCCTTTTTTAATTTTTGTTTGTATATCGTGTGTTTCTTTGCAAGTTTTGTATGTGTATTTTATTTTTCATTTCATTATAAGTTTTGCATGTGTGGCGGCTTTCTTGCATTTATTGGTAAGTTTTGTATGTGTGTGGATCATGTAGACCTTCTTGTTTGTCTTTGTTAGTTTTTGTTGATTTTTTTTCTTCTTTTTTCGTGGATTGTGTGAATTTAAAAGATTGGGAGATTTATATTTTCTATTGTGTTCTCCCTAAGTCTTTGCTAGCTTTTGCAAGTGTTTAGGCCTTCTTGCATGTGTGGGCCTTCTTGCATTTCTTCTCAAGTTTTGAATGTGTGTGGACATTTTTGCATTTATTGTAGATTGTGCGAAGTTGGAAGATTGAGATATTTACATATGCTATTGTGCTCGCCCCTAAGTTATTTCTAGTTTTTAGATGTGTGGGGAGCCTTCTTACGTTTCTTTGCAAGTTTTGCATGTGTGTTGACCTTTCTGCATTTCTTTGCAAGTTTTGCATGCGTGGGCCTTCTTACATTTCTTCTCAAATTTTGCATGTGTGTGGGCCTTATAGACCTTCTTGTATAACTTTATTGGTTTTTGCTGGCTTTTTTGTTCCTTTACTGCGAATTGTGTGAAGTTGGAAGATTAGGAGATATATATTTGTTTTTCTTTTCAAAGTTGTTTTCTTTGTATTATGAATGTTTTCTTTTGTAGATTTAATAACAAATCTTAGTTTGTAGCTATTGAATTTATTTTTCAAGGAATTTTTTTTTCTTTATTTTCTTATGATAGAATCTCGAGGGGAGCAAGGGGGTCCCTTATCTTTTTCTCGTCAATACGTTGTTTGAGGAGGAGTTATGATGATTGACCATGCAAATAATTTTAAAAGCTTCATACAAGACATGCATGAAGCTTGATAATATCCCTTGCTCTAATGGATGTCTCTTAGATGTGAACCTTATTTTATTTTGCCCATTAATCTAGATGTTATCACAAATAATATAGTCTACCTATTAGAACATGCTTTGATATATAAATTCATGATTTTCAAAGCCACTTATATATGCCAGCTAAATGGAGTTATTGAGATTATACTAGAATTAAGAGATTTTTTTCTTTATATTTTTTCATTCATGGTTGATCAAAGTGTTAATAATGTCTCCCACTCTAGTGGATGGTGCAATAAATGCGAAACTCATTTTTTTTTAATATGTATCTATTAATAATTTAGGCCAAATAAATTATCTCTACAAAAGAGGGATAAAGTCATCATTTACTATGTAACCACTAAATGGGTATAGAGTACATTAAATTGTCACACCAATTTGTGAGCTTGAGATGGGCCAACACTATGTGTACACTATGAGGTGTCTAAGTGGATTTGAAGTCCAAAAAATAATTAGCTTGCAACTTCTATCTAATGGAAAATATAGTCTAATTGAAATATGAAATGACATTAAAAAATAAAAGGCTAAATACACCCAAAACAACTATTGATCATAATAAAACCTATAATTGATAAATAAATACTAAACTTGTTCTAATGATGCATTTTTTGTTAATTCATGCAAAAATTAAGAAACATGAAACTATAAAACAAACTAGTAAACTAAATAATACAAATACTAAGTAAAATAACTATCGAAAGAAACTGCAAAAAGACTAAGTAATCTATAGAGTAACACTTTACCTCAAGTGGGCCTTAACTTGGGTAGGTGTACTCTTATATTAATTATTGAATAAGGTTACTGCAACCAAGATATTCTCATATACATATACATGTGTTGTTGTGTCTATGCAACACAATATTTGCAGCTTAGTAAACAAAATATGTTGTTAACAAAATGTGTGTTAGTCTATTGTATTAATGTGTGTTAGTAATTTGTAAACAACTACAATAGACTAACACACATGTTGCTAACACATTTTGTTAACAACACATTTTGTTTACTAAGGTGCAAATATTGTGTTGCAAAGACACAACCTACATGAGTCATTCATTCATGAAATTAACCACATGTAGAAAATGATATAGTATTGTAAACAAAAAATTTCTAGACAAAGTGTTGACCCATGGTTCTCCCACAATACATTAATAGACTAACTTAATCTACCAAACTAATCCTAATTCATCACTTGTTTATAACATATATAAAGAGAATTATTATATCTAGGAAAACATAATATAAAATATCTAGTTGTAATAAAAATGTAAATGACCCATAGCTCAAAGAACAATAACAAAAAAAATGAAAATGAAAATTACGGGTGATTTTGAATAGAAATGAAAATTACTAATTGATGAAAGCAATCTACATATTAATGTTAAATTAGGGCAATTTGACTTCTCACTCAATAGCTGTTTAATATTCTTGAACATCTTAGAATTACATACATTTAAAATGAATTAAATATAAAATACTAAATATAAATTATGATCTAAAATAGAATGTAAAATTAAAATTTAACTGAAAAATACAGAATTAAATATAAATTATATAATTAATTATGAAATATATAAAAAATATAAGGAAAATTTATAAATAAAAAAAATAAAAAAAAAGATTAGTAAAATTTACATTTTTTAAAAGTTAATAGCATTAAATACAATATAAATTAATATTATATAGACTTTATTGTAATAGATATAGATTTATTTTAAATTAAATATTTAAATTCATAAATCATTAATAATATATCGATTAAATTCTTACACTCTTCTTGAAGTTTAAATTCTTAAAGACAATAGCTTTGCACAATCCATAGAATTGTATGAAATGATTGTGTGTTTATTTATGCATCAATATTTAAGATCACACTCATTATGATGAGAGCTAAAGGGGAAATTGATAGATTGCAGTCCAAGGAAGATATTGTTAGAATTCATATAATTCATACACCAAGATCCACTGTAGCATAAACCTATCACAAAAGCAAAGAATGGAGACACAATAAAGAATGATCTAAAAGAAGAAATATTCATTCAGAGAGGGAATAATAAAATACAATGAGATCAAAACCTTATAGAGGTGATCAAAACCCTAAAAGGGAAATATCTAGGTTACATGATAATAATTAATAAAAGAATTGATTATTATATGCCTAAAGCTTAGCTTAAGTAAACTAGAGATAATAAGTGACATAATAATTAAATCAAATGATTTAATTAGTACGTGAAATATCTTATTACTCTAACACCCCCCCTTAAGATAAACTTAGGGAGTAGCTAAAGCCTATAAACAACTACTAAAAGAAGGAAATGGGTCCTGACAACATGGCCTGATCAGGTACCCAACCATAGCCAAATCTCTATAAAGTGGAGAAATAGAGAAAACCACATGAGAAAAACTCTACTCCAAAAAATATGGAAAAACATGTTGAAAAAAAACATGAAGGAAGGAAGGCCTCTCCTCACTCAGACCCTGCAAGGACAACTTCCTTCACCAGTAACATAACACACAACTGAAGATAGCACAAAGATGCCAAAGGTTTAGTGAAGATGTCTACAACCCGCTCCTTTGTAGGTATGTACTCTAAGATGAGAGCACTATCCTAAATCAGCTGTCTGATGAAGTGCATGTAGATCTCAATGTGTTTGGTATGCTGAAGGTCCACTGGGTTGCGGGAAATGTGTATGGCACTCTGATTGTCACACCAAATAATGGTGGGACTATCAGGAGGAAACCCAAACTCAATCATCGTCTAACAAATCCAAAAAATTTCTTGACTGGCTAACATTGCTACTCAGTACTCAGCCTATGTAGATGATAATGCAGTAGCAGAATGCTTCTTACAAGACCATGTGATAGGCTGAGAACCAAGGAAAAACAAAGCCAAAAGTAGACTTTCGATCGTCAACATCACCAACCCAATTTGAGTCAGTGAATCCAATGATGTGTGAGGAACCCAATGTATAGTGAATGCCATAATGTCTAGTGCCCCAAAAGATACCGCAAAATACATGTGGAATCTTTCCAATGGCTCTCATGAGGATCATGGGAGAACCTAGAGACAAGACCAACCATAAATGAAAGATCAGGAGAGGTTTGTGTCAAGTACAACAAACGGCCAATCAACTATCTGTACAAAGTGGAGACCACTGAAGGTGTAGGACAAGTGGAAGATAAAACAATACCTAACTAAAATAGTGTAGGCGCAGGCTTGCAATAAATCATGTCAAATCTGTGAAGCATATCAAGAGTGTACTTCTTCTGAAAGAGTGAAATTTGCTCAGAAATATGAATGATTTGTAGGCCCAAAAAATAATGCAGAAGACCGAGATCGGTCATCTCAAACTACTCTATCAATGCTCACTATATATCATGAATCATTGAGGATGAGCTACCTATGATGAAAATATCATCAACATACAACACAACTATCACAATGTCAACCCCCTAATGCCGAAGATACATTGCGTGGTCAGAATGACAACATGTATAGTGTGTAGAAAGAAAGAAAATAGTCCATCATCTCATACCAAGCCCAAGGGGCTTGTTTGAGACCATATAATGAATGTTTAAGCCTGCAAACTAAGGAAGAGTCCTGCACAAAACCCTGGGGCTACTCCATATAGATCTCCTCCTAGAGGTCCCCATCCAAGAAGTTAGTCTTCACATCCATCTAAAATACAGTCCATCCCTGTGAAGCTACAAGTGAAAGTACAAGGCACATGGAATTCATTTTAGAAATAGGAGCAAAGGGCTCAGAGTTACCATATCCTCTACCTAAGAAAACCCCTTTGCAACACGACGAGCCTTATACTTGTCAATAGAACCATTTGCAACATAATTGGTATGTTACAACCACCGACACTGAACCAACTTTATCCCTTTCAAAAGAGAACACAAATCCCAAGTATGATTCTTCATACAAGAAGAATACTCCTCAACCATAAACCTATTCCACTTTGTGTGACTTGCCACCTGTGAAAACTTCTGAGGGTCATTTGAAATGGAATGACTTAGAAGGATAGAACTAGATGTTTGAGGTCAAGTACGATGTCTATCTGTAGGATCATTTTCCATAGAACATGTTGCATCAATTATAAAATGGGCCCACTTGGGAAAAACAAGATCAAATGGTGGTGGCAGAGATGGTGGATCATCATCATCATCAAGAGAAAAGGTATCCTGAAGAGATGAAGATGGAGGAGTATATAGTGAGGGAGAAGGAGGTGATAGATAATCCATCAGAGGATAGCGCTCATCAAATTGGACATCTTGTCAAAAAAAGACCTCTTGGAAATCAGGATCAAACAACCTATATGCCTTGGCATCCTCATAGTAGCCAAAAAATATGAGTGGTCGACTCTTCCTCTCCATGGATTTCCTTTGAGCATCTAGACTAAATGCCCAAGCCTCACTACCAAAAACTCAGAATGTGGAAACATCAGGCTTGATCTGAGACCAAGCCTCCTTAGGAGTCATATGTCGTAATGCCTAATGAGGCTTCTGATTCTGAATATAGTTGACACAATTGACTGCCTCAGCCAAAAAGAAGGCTGCATATCACAAGACTTAATCATACAATTGATAGTCTCATTTAATGTTTAGTTCTTTCTCTCAGCAACACCATTCTGGTGAGGGGTGTGTGGAACTATCAACTAATGTTATAAACCATGCTCAGTGCAAAGATCCTTGAAATCCTGATTCACATAATCCCCCCATTGTCAGCGTGTATCATCCTAATAGAAAGACTTGATTTCTTCTCCACAAATGTCTTGAAGAAACGAAAGTGTTGGAAATATATTACATGCTAGGTGACTGAGAGGGGGGGGGGGGGGGGGGGGGGGGGGGANGGGAGGGGGGGTGAATCGGGAACCAATAAAACTTCTTATCTATTATCCTTTATTATATTGTCTAATCTAATTGCATGCATGGAGCATAAAAGCAATAAACATTCATAAAACTTGACACAAGATTTGGTGACCCAGAAAACTTCTAAATAGAAAGTAAAAATAGGGTGGGGATGATACCAACAAGCTTTAGAATTGCAGTAATAAAGTTGGCCTGTTAAGGCTTACAAATGATCACTTATGATGATCTTTCCTATTAGGAGCAATAAGGACTATTAGGTCCACCTTGTGGAAGGATTTATACAATACTATTAAGTATGCACTCGATTAGGAGATTTGTGAAGGAATGTAAGGTCCACCATGTTAAAGGATTTTGACTGAAACACCTATTAGGATAATCATTGAATGATCTTCTATGCAACTCTGATTTTCTGAATAAGATCCTTTGATGTAGTATTGATCACCTGAATGTGATAGATGAGTCTTTGCTATTTCTTTATACTGTTGTAATCTTCTAATCAATCTACTTCTTCATATTCGTATCTATACATATATTCAATATTGTTGTAATGATGATGATTTGGATAAACAAGGCACGTATCACATATATACCTATCCAAATTAATTAACTCTATAAGTTAGCTACAATCATGTCAAATAGTTTCAAACAATATTCACCAAGTCGGCTCAATGTTGATACTTGGGTTCATTAATCCACTCTGGTAATATACTGACACTTGGGCAACACAGTGAACTTGACAACTATGACACTTTGTTGACACTGGGTGCTCGGTCTAGATTGATAACTCAGAGATGGTATGCAACTCGGTTAACACTGGTGACTCAGAAGACACTGCAACTTGGTAGATATTGTTAACTCGGTTGACACTCTAACTTCTTGGCTCGTTAACAATATAACCATATGAATGACTAAGTATTTTGGCACTAATTGAGAATATGTCTTTCCATAAGGACTACAATCTCCCCCTTTGTCATTAGTGACAAAAACACTTATCATACCAAAAACTCTGATCAAACAAACTGAAAAGTCCAAAACTCCCCCTTTCCATGTGCTTGGGTTCTAGCTCAGTTTTGACTACTGCTCTGCAACTCGATTGCAATTGACTTTATTTTTTATTTTTAAAAACTACTTTTGTGACTCAACTATATATCTCTCTTCCTCTTATCTATAAATGTATTTCCTCATATATATATATATATATATATATATATATACATACCCTCTGATATACTCTATATTTCCCCTTTGTATGCATATATTCTATCTTTCCCCCTTGTTTTTGACACAAATGCCAAAAATGCATATCTACAAGGTAATACCAAAATGTGAAAGGAAATCACTATGTACCTTCCAAATTTGAGATAATGCCTTATCTCAATTTTCTTGCAACACCTTTGGGATGTGCAACTCAATCTAAATTTCTGCAGACAACTCTATCATATGATCAACAACTAAAAAATTGTTATCATGGATGAGTGTCTTTGCATGAGCAATACGATTTTTCATGACATCCATATGAGGAATAATTTGTCTTTGTATTGTTGATATGGATGCCCTTGTTCTTCCTTATTCCCTCAGTATCTTTTCTTGCAGATCAGTCAGATACCTGATCCTAACAAGATGTGCTGAACTTGAACTAGGGTCAAGTGCCAAATGGCTTGCACTTGCCTTCAAATCATTGGCAATATTTGTCAGCTTATTCTTTATTTCCATGGTAAAATTGGGTGTGTCACTCAAATTTACAAACAATGATACAACATTATTCATAGTGATTCCAAGAGAGCTAATAATAGTGGATAGCTCCACTTGAGCTATTGCAATCTTACCTGCAACATTCTCTAAAACCTTATTCTCAAATTTTCTCTCCGCCTTCTGTAGATATTTCTCCTGACCACTTAGATCTTTATTAAACTTGTGAACTATGTCAACAAGTTGGTCCATTATGGAATCTTTCAATTTCACCTTTTATGAGAAATTTCACCTTTAAGTTTTCATTAAATGCTCCATACACAGTAGTTTTCATAGCTTGATTTATTCTTCCAGGCTTACTCGACATGAACTGATTAGGGAGAAGCTCGACAAAAACTAACTTCACATCTTTGAAACCATACAACCCAACTTAACTTGGTTAATCCTAAGTAGTTGGTGCAGGATCACCTCATGAAACCAAGGATCACTTCATTGACCTTGAATCAAAAAGGTCTATATCTTATTGTAATCAAGGTTGTTGATGTTGCCATGATAAGGCAAAGTTCCCTACAAGGGCCACCAAGTAGTTAGAATATTGATATTTTTAGTATTAGCAATGGGAGTGTATGTGAGGAGTGAGTTCATGATTCCAAGGTCACCAAAAGGCCATTAGAAATAAGATTAGGGGATCAAGATTTTTGGTGGTCAAGTTGACAACTTTGTTTGTCACTTGATAACATTGTTTTCATGATTTATAAAAATTGGCATGATTTGAAGGAGTTATTTAGGGTTTTGGAAAATGGAGATAGAATAGGTTGTGTGTGTGAGAAGAGGTAGAAGCTCTCAAAAATCTAGAGGAGAGAAAGAATGATAGATATCTGATTTTGTTTTAGTTTGTGGACAACCATGTACGGCTGTAGCAGAGTTTTTGGAAATGTAAAACATCAAGCTTCCCATTAATCTAGTGTTGTTGTTGTTTTGTTCATTTTTTTTAGACTCTGATGTTGGATTGATCATCCTAATGTTATATTTTATCCATGATCAAGACTGGAGATTCAATCCCTTGAAAGCATTGCAAGCATTTTTTTTTTTTTTTTGTGTTTGCTGTCCTGCTATGTCAATGCATCAATAATCATAGTTACTTGTCTTAAGAAAGAGTATTCAAGGTTGCAGAACCTTGTAAGGCCATCATGGTATAAATTCATGTTAGTTTGGAATGTGTTTTGTAATCCTTTTTGTGCAGTGAAAAGGGACATGCAAAGGGTTGAAGATAGATATCTCGGATTGACAAAGAATAATGTCTCTGAAATAATGACCCTCAGTAAGGGGACCATATCTTTCCAACCAACCGTTGGATTTTGATGAGATTCAGATATGTTTTGGAAGACCTAATTAAGCCAATCCTCATTGAAGAGATTTAAGAGTTTTGGTCTGGGTCAAAAGTTATATAACTCTCTATATAGGTATATCCAAAGGGGACAACAAGAAGGTATTCTGGTTTGTGTTTGATCAAAAGTTATGAGAGTGGTGAGTGATAAAACAAGAGGATGATCAAAACCATATATGGATGAGTCAATAAAATTTTAAAGAGGATAGAGAATGAACCTCCACACCCCTTCAAGATTCTACACTTTCTTTGGAGGTTGGGTTCATTGAGAAGATGCAAGATTGAATGACTGAGGAAGATAGTTTACTAAATGATGGGTCACCTAGAGAAGGAGAAGAGTTGTAATCTGAATGAGGATGTGGAAGAAATTAATTAGAAGGCAAGAGAGTGACTTGAGAGACCCTAATCAAGTAATTGGGGATTTGTGGGTTAAGAACCTAGCTAGGTCCTAACAAAGAGCCGTAGCAAGCTAGTGTGATCACATCAGTAGCTCAGTTGTAACTGAGATCCTGACTCAGTTAGAACCATAATGTGTCTCAGTGTAGATCAATATGCAGATTTGGACTTGCTAGCATATCTGGAACTGATGTATGATGGCTTGTATGCACATTTCCAGTTATCTCCATCCATCTTTATTCAGAGATGGTGGTTCTACCCAACTCACCATTTTGGGTGCCATTTGTTCCTTCATTGTTTTGGTCTGAATTATCATGAGACTTCCTTACCCACTGCTAACTCATCTGATTTTTTATTTTAGAAACCTATGTTTTGCCTTTCTCAAAACTAGTATCCACCTTTTTTATTCATACAATTCTTGCTTAGATGACCAAGTTGTTTACACACATAACATCTCTTAGTAGGATTCCTTTTTCTGAGGTGAGTCATTGCACAATTTGTACCAATATGCCCATAGTCACCACAATGACAACATCTGTACCATGTTTTGTAATCCCAACCAAAAATTGCCTTATTTACTTGTTCAACAGGGTTCCACTTCTTAGTTTTTCACTCTGAAGATTTATGACCTTGTTTGTTACAATTGAAACACTTTCCTTCAAACTTAGGTTTCTCAGTGCATTCACTTGCCCTATGTTCATGTTTGTTGCAACTGTAGCACTTACCATTAAAATTTTACTTCCCATTGCCCCAACACTTTTTTAATGTATGACCTAACCTACCACAATGATTACATGTAGGTTTCTTGTTCTTTTGAGTTACTTGTTGTGAGGATTCACCTTGTTCAGTATAACCTAATCCAGTCTTTCCATGATGTCTCAATTGAGTTTTCTCTATCAACTGATTCACGCTTTCTTGTGAATTCATCATCCTCTCATTGTTTTTTTTTTCAGTGTTGAGATCATTTTGCAGTCTTTCATTTTTCAGTCCTCAGATTGATAACTTCTTGATTTGTACTATTGAGTCAATTTATCATATCTGCTTGCTGAAGTGACAAATGATGGATTTCATTTTCTTTTTCCTCTAATCTTGTACTTAGAAAACTCTTATCTTGTTGTGCTATTTATTTGCCATTTTTTGCTTGGTTCTTTTGTTCCATGACTTCACATATTATGATTGAATGAATTTATTGTTCTCTCCTCAACTGTCTGACTTCATGTAAAGTGATATTCTTTGCAAGTAGGTCTTCAATGGCTGCATCAGCTACTTCAAAATTTCTTTCTTTGCAAAAATCTTTAATTCTTTCTTCTATGTAACCTTTGTCATTCATTTACATTGCTAATTCTTTTTTTCTTTTTAGGGAATGAGAGAACTATCCCTTGAGTTTCTTGATTTGATCTATGGCCACTTGTAGATCTATCTTTTCATTTTCAATGACTTTCTCCAGTTTGTATATTTCCATTGCCTCTGATCTTTGCTCAAGTTGTTTAAACTTCTGATAAGAGAACCTAAGCTCTGATACCAATTGTTGGAAATATATTACAGGATAGGTGACTAAGAAGGGGGGGGGGGTGAATCAAGAACCAATAAAACCTCTTGTCTTTTATCCTTTATTATATTGTCTAATCTAATTGCATGCATGTAACAAGAAAGCAATAAACATTCATAACAATTGACACAAGATTTGGTGACCCAGAAACCTTCCAAATAGAAAGTAAAACTAGGGTGGGGATGATACCCACAAGAATTAGAACTGCAATAATAAATTTGGCCTGTTAAGGCTTACAATTGATCACTTTTGATGATCTTCCTTGTTAGGAGCAATAAGAACTGTTAGGTCCACCTTGTGAAAGTATTTATACAGTACTGTTAAGTATGCACTCAGTTAGGAGATTTGTGAAGGACTGTTAGGTCTACCATGTTAAAGGATTTTGACTGATACATTTGTTAGGATGAATCGGTGAATGATCTTCTATGCAACTCTAATTTTCTGAATAAGATCCTTTGATGTAGAGCTGATCACCTGAATGTGATAGATGAGTCTCTACTATTTCTTTATACTACTGTAGCCTTCTAATCAATCTGCTTCTTCATATTCGCATCTATACATATATTCAATGTTGTTTTAATGATGATAATTTGGATAAACAAAGTGTCTCACATATATACCTATCCAAATTAATTACCTCTTCAAGTCGGCTACAATCATGTCAAATAGTTTCAAACAATATTGACAAAGTCAGCTTAATGTTGATACTCAGTCCAGTAATCCACTCGGGTGATATACTGACACTCGGGCAAGATAGTGAACTCAAAAACCATGGTACTTGGTTGACACTGGGTTCTCAGTCCACATTGATCACTCAGAGATGGTATGTAACTTGGTTAACACTAGTGAATTGGTAGACATTGCAACTTGGTAGTTATTGTCAACTCAGTTGACACTCTAACTTCTTAGCTCGATAACAGTATAACCATATGAATGAGTAAGTGTTTTGGAACTAATTGACAATATATCTTGCCATAAGGTCTACAAAAACGTATCAAGACATCAGACTTGTACTTGGTAAAGTAGACCCAAGTACACCTGGAGAAGTCATCAATGAAAGTGAGCACATAGTGGGCCCTTGAAAATGAAGGAGTACAAAATGACATGCGATCACTGTGTACCAGATCTAAGGGTGCCTTGGCACAAGTGGCTCGACTTGTAGGAAAAAGATCCCTGTGATATTTTCCAAGAGTATAACCTCAACATACACCATCAATACACGTAATTGGAGGAATCCCACTCACAAGTGCCTATGCACCCATCTGTTGTAAGTATCTGTAATTGACATGGAAAAAACACTCATGCCAAAGTCTACTTGTTGTATCTACATGTGCCACAAGAGAGACCTCAGAACCATCTGAAATCTCGAAGCCATCAAACCTATATAAAAGAGATTGAGGATCAAAACTATTAGTAGCCATAATCATATTAAGATCATCAAGGTCTTGAATAACCACATCATGTGGTGAGAACTCAATTGCCTTCCTAGATCCACAATGACAAACCTGATAAACATAAAGGAGGTTTGTCGAAAGGTTAGGAATAAGAAGTACATCCTAAAGACAACCACCTGAGAGTGAGACAGTACCAAAACCTATAACTACAAGCTATGCTGAGTCACCAATGATAATATGTGAAGTATGACTGGGTGCAAGTTTGGTGACTGGCTAACGAGAGTGTGACATATGGCGAGAAGCACCTGAATAAATAATCAATGCAGATCTAGAAGACAAATCTCGTGCAAAAAGAGAACGTCCTTTTCTTGTGGAAGAGGAAGGTGGATGAGGTGAGGTGATATGATGTTGCTTCATGGATTCCTCTAAAGCCTCTAACCTTTTCCAACACCTGGAAACTGGATGTCCTTCCTTTCCATAAAAACTGCAAGGATCACCTATGTTCTTCATAGTCTTGGAGGAAGACTCGCTAGAATTTGAAGATTTCCCCTACTTGGGATGGAAATGTGGTTTTGAATCAGACTTAGGAGGTGGCTTAGAGGAACTCTCACTACTTGCTGAATCTTTCTTTGGCTTCAGTTTTGGCTTCTATTTATTCTTAGATGTCTTGGAAACCAATGCTTGGTTATTTGATCCTGTGAGAGAATCAAGCTGAGATAGATTTTCCTGCTCACGAGTCAAATGATCATAGAACACATCAAATGTAGGCATGGTAAATAATTCATCCAAAGCATCCATGGTAGAATGGAAGGTAGAAGAAAATATATGTTCAAGGAACCACTAAGATTAGAAAGAATTAGGTAAATGCACTATGAATTTGTCTTATTCTTTCCACAACCCTGTAAGATAGAATTGATAGATTTGAATTTAACCAAGAAATCCTGAATAGAAGGAAATGACTCAGGACCCAAAGCTGTCAATTCTACCTCAATTTGAAGTGCTATGAACTCATTAACTATGCTAAAGAAAGTCTGAAACTTCTCCCACATATCAAGAGGAGTATCACAACCATCAAGATGAAAGAGTAAGAAATCAGAAACATGCAGAAAAATCACACCCATGGCCTCATCCATCTTGTTCCTGTGTTACATGATCTCGTAAGGATGAGTCAATACTAGTTGAACGACATCCAAACAAGACAGTAAGCCTCATGACCTGAGAAGTTGAGTCATACAAGATTTCCACAAATATAAATTATGTGGAGTGAGAAGCTCAATTGATGTTGAATATGTCATTGTTGCATTGCTCTGACTGTTTAATTATTAGGTATCTTTGAGAACTACACAAAAAATGCAGAAGGGTTTGTACTTTTTTGAGTGTTCTCTTTTTTCTGAAATAGATGACAAAAAACAAAAAAAAGCACCCCCCACAAAGAGAGATACCAAACACCGGTACAAATGGAAAAGTTAGAAGGAGATACAGTGCAAGAAATGCTTCAGATAAAATGAGAAAATACATAATCAAATTTATCAGAAAAATAAATTTAGATATGAAGAGATCTCATCAAGGGGTTTCCCACGCCTATTTGTAAGCAAACAATGGAGTCTGTATGCATATTTTGGAGGCCCGAGAGTGTATAAAAGAAGGGCCCTCACTTTGAATGGAAAAATCTCTAAATCAAACCTGCACCAAAGTCTCCGCCTCAGAAAGAACTTTCTGACAATATCTTCTTTGTAATAAAATACCTTCATTTGCTCCAGATAGAAGCAAAACACTGAAGGTAGGTCAAAAACGTTCCCTAAAGAAAATTTGATAGCCCTCACGTGCTTAAAAACCCCAGTCACATGTCATATGATGACCAGGGGGCTCAACAAAGGATCTAGCGACATGGTGGTGGCCACGCGGTGACGCGGTGGTGCCCGCTGAGCGACGCGGTGGTGCCCGCTGGGCAACACGGTGGCCTGACAATGGTCGTTGGGCAGTGCAATGGTGGTCGCTTGGTAGCTCTACCAGTTAACAATGGAAGCGTTAAAAATAATGCCAAAAATAAATTAAAATTGATTTTTTGACAATTTTTCTCTTACCTCGTAAAATGTGCCCAGAATAGGGTTGTACATGCAAAAACAATTGCCTCAGATTGCAACTGTGTCCAAATTGGACGTGCCTTATATGAAAATAAAGATTTAGATGTCTTCTAAATGCAACCGTGAGGTGGATTCGTTCCCAAAGTGCTCTGAAAAACAAATCCCCTAGATCCACAAAGGAAACCTCTATAAACTTGAAACTATCGGAGCTCTAAAAAATCTTCAAAAACTCAATAACGGGCTGCAACAGAAAAGCTCTGATACCGTGTTAGAATTCTTAGATTCATACACCAAGATCTACTGTAGCAAAAACTTGTCGCAAAAGCATAGAATTGAGACACAACAAAGAATGATCTAAAAGATGAAATATTCATTTAGAGAGGGAGTAATGAAATACAAGGAGATCAAAACCATATAAACGTGATCAAAATCCTAAAAGGGAAATATCTAGGTTGCATGATAATATTTAATAAAGGAATTAATTATTATATGCGTAAAGTTTAGCTTAAGTAAACTAGAGATAATAAGTGACTTAATAATTAAAACAAATGATTTAATTAATAAGTGAAATATCTTATTACTCTAACAAATATAAAGGAAAAGGGTAAAGAAGAGAGGGGCACAAAAATTGAAAAAAAAAGACTAAAATAAAAAAAAACATTCAAAGTCAAAACCAAAGGCACATATTTATATCTATATGCATATATACATATCGATGCATAAATATAAAACAAGTTAAATAACCTAAAATAAAAATAAAATCATTAATACAAGCCTAAGAAACAAATAATTAAAAAGAAATTCAGAAAACACAAATAAAGGAGAAACAATTAGCAAAAACAACTCTATAAAATAAGAACAATAATAAAAATTGCAACTAATTGATAACAATTACTATAAAATTAATCCAAAAACTATACCAACAAAATAATTAGTGTAAAATTAAGCAAAATTTA
Source organism: Thuja plicata (assembly GCA_018584345.1). Taxonomy (NCBI): domain Eukaryota; kingdom Viridiplantae; phylum Streptophyta; class Pinopsida; order Cupressales; family Cupressaceae; genus Thuja; species Thuja plicata. Next base: position 9,814,644 of record MU226169.1, read on the forward strand.
TACTAACAAAATAATCTAAAATACAAATAAAAAAAAATAAAAAAGAAATGAAAGAAAACAAACTTACAAATAAAATGAGATGAGGACTAAGTAAAACTTAGCCTACTTGCTAGGAAAGTGTGAACATAATCTTATGGGTCTTTCTTCCCATTTCCCTCACACATATGAATTGCGTGACACTTACCAGTGGTAAGAAAAGTAGTACCACTTTGACAATATTTTGGGAAGATCCTTCCATAAAAAAACCATAATTTCTTCATCATGGCCTACATAATTATGGGTCATTAATTCACTGTACAATAATAGTGTGGTGTGGAATTTTTTTGTTTTGTGAGGAGGAAGAGAATCTGGGTTGTTTCTTGATATCAAATAAAGTGAATGCATATGTTGAGAATTAGTGGAATACAACATATTGATGTTACACTATAATTTGGTAGAAAATGTAAAAGATTACATGCCAATAATGTGGTGCATATTTTTTCACCTCTATATAGATTGAAACTCTATGTCCCCTGACCAAACTACCTATTATTATTTTAAAGTTTTAAAAAATCAAGGATAACACAAGGATATTGTTCCAACAAAACTTTCAAATTTAAGTTTTAGTATTAGAACATTAAACTTTTATTTAATTTAGAGTGAAAATTTAATTTAATATCTTTTTATTTCTTGCATAAATATTAAAGAGTAATTATTTGATGAAAATAGAATATAATTTAAATATCACATCTTATACCATTAAAGTTTTACACTCAGTCAAACTTTTTTAATAGTTGAGAAAGCTAAATCCAGTAAAAAGATATATTATAAAATATAATTTGCTAATTACGCCGTAGGCGTTTCTATTTTGGAAAGCCCCGACCTATTTTTTGCGATCGATGGTTGGTAGTCTTGGAGAGCCCAATGACTGCCATTGGGAACATCTAGGCCATTCAATCAGGTGAGAGTCTGATCCTGCTGATTTGTAGTTATAGCTAGTGCCAACGGGCCTATTAAAGTCCCATCAAAATGTTCAGTCTGATTCGATACTGATTTGTAGTTATAGAGAGTGCCATCGGGCCTATTAAAGTCCCATCAGAATGTTATCTTGATGTGAAGATATTTGATTTTAATTCAACTCAACAACATTCTATTCATACTTGATGTCCTTTACTCTTATCCTACAATTATTATTGTAGGTTTGCTTGGCGGCACTGGTCTTCTGCAGTTATTGCGCTAGGTTTGCTCTTAATGCCTTTTCCCGAATGCTCTTTACCCCGCCGCCCTCTTGTTCTATAAATTAAAAATTACTATGTAAAATAAAATTACCTACCACAAGAAAGCTCAGAGAACACAACTTTTGGCTATTTGCAAATACTGGAAGGGAACTCACAACAAACAATAGCTACAACAACTATTTACCTCTACGGTACTTTTTACCCTTCTCTAGCATTTTTAACTGTGGTAAATTATTTCAATCGATTCCTGCATAAGTGGATTTATCTTTATTATTTCTATCATGTTGTAGTTAACCGCTTCACTAAACAATATTTTTCTAATAGTTGGCAGCAACAATTATCTATATAAAAAACAACCATCGAATAGTAAAAATCAGGCAACAAAAAGAGAAAATCAAGTTGACAAACCCGTCCATAAGGAAGGCAGCCTATAATTTTCTCCCTAGAAACTTAGTGGATATTTTAAAAATTAAATACATAGTAGGCAAAGCCAAAAAATATGGTGGTTTAATGGCTCAATGGCAAAGCACTCAGAAGTAGTGACTGGAGGTCGTAGGTTGCACTTGTAGGAACCCGTGTATGAAAACACCATAAAAAACCTAAAGAGCATTATCTGATTGCCAGAACTGGTAAAATCTAAAAAATCTAATGAATTATATATATGTATTAGCTCGATATTCATTACCTAAACAACGTTCCTGATTAGCAAAAATAACTAGAATTCTAAAAGTTTAATCTGATTAACCTCAACAACTGTAATCTGTTTAATCTAATGTAATCAGATGGAATAAGGAAAATTTTGTCTGCAATTCCAGATGCCTCGATGTATTTTCAAAACAAATTCCAAGGCTATTTCAATCACATTTAGTTGATATTAACGCACAATTCAAAAAGAATCCACAACACAGAATTAATTAGCCATGTCTTCTGAGTCCCTTGAAAAGTCTCGTTTCTGAGCATCTTCTTCGTCCGACTACCAGACTATGACTACAAAAAGAGCTAAAAAATAAAAAAATTCCTTTGCATTATAAATAATCCTACCAAATCCAACCATAATCTGTCTGCAAGCTAAATGAAGCCAAATTCAACCATTTACCAAAGTAAGGCCCCCAGAGCGTCGACACTCCCATGCTCATTACTCTGCGTAGTTGAATTCCATCGACAGTGTGCAACCAACCTCAGCTTAATGCAAAGCCAAATGTTTGGGCCATCATTATTTATAGCTCAAGTTGAGCATGGAAAATCAAGTTAAATCCTCATTTTCTATCATTCCGGGAAAAAAGTGCTTGTAATAACCAGGGGGGCCACTTCATCTCTGCAACTCCCATGGTAAAGAGAATTTAGATGGAGAGTTATGAGAATCACTTCATTAATCACAAGAGATAGTAATGAAGATAGGGGGGATAGAGCTACTCTAACCATGAGGAATGATTAAATTAAGCTTACATTTAAGCCTCGAAGGATATTACTTAAAATTCAAATATATCCATACGACCCACATAAAAGGTTTGTCGGTTGCCTCCAAACCAGAAGCCAACTCTTGTAGTTGCTTTTCATTGAGTACTGTCAGGCTTCCAAAGGCAACATAGATGACAGACTAGGGAGCCTGTCTGTCCAGCCACTCCATGCACTCCATTTCCTCTGCCCACAAGGCACTCTTATTTGGCCCTCTTGCTTTTCCCTTAAGAATATTTAATGAAATCAGAGGACCTTCATAATTGGCATCCCCCTGCGCTATCTAGACGCCGCATGTTGTATAGTTGCCAAGCCTTGCAGCTGCCAGTTGCCGCCATGCAAGATTCCACCTGTATTTCTCCCCATGCAATAACAGGACACGTGCCTTATCTTTGCTTTGAAGTTTTATTAATGAAATCTTTGTCCTGGACAGATCGCAACCACCTTAGGGAAGTTTTATTAATGAAAGTTTTATATATGACTTACTTTTATAATGGCTGTGTAAATTTGGAAATTAGGATTCCCTAATAATTTGCAAAAATGAAATTAAATAATAATTGATGATGACCATGGGACAAACATAGACAAGCGGCAGTTTCGATACGTCCTCTGTAAATTTGCACCTAACCGATCTGAGGATTTATTTTTTTAGTATTTGTAAAGTTGTGGTGTGTAGTAAATAGGAATCTGAGTGGGCCTGTAAAATAAAATTTCATCTTTAAAATAAAACTATATAGTTTATTTATAATTTAACTTTTTATTTTATTATATTTCATAATACAATTATTAAATATAAATATAATAATATATAAAAATTAATTTCATATATATATATATATATATATATATTCAACCTAAATTCAAATTTTAGAACTTAAAATTAAATAAATAATTTTGAAAAGGTAATTTTTTTAAAATTTTGATTACTAATTTTTTTATCTATTGATATGATATTTGTGAATTTCGTATGTTTTTAATATAAAATATTATTACAATTGATTTTTATATCCTACAATCATCACAATCCAAGAGGATGTATCCCTTTGAGGCATTTTATCAAGTAGTTTGTGTGCCTTGTATATGTTTCCATGGTTTTCATGCATGTTTACTAGGCTAGAACTACAACTATAACATCTAACATTTAATCCCTTCTTCTTTTATCCTTTGATAGATGCTGATAACCTATTTTGAATAGATGTCCTACAATTTTGCAAAGCTCCCATTTGGCATAGGTTAGAAAATGTTGGCAAAGAGGCATTGATTTACCTATTGCTTTCAAGCTTGAAGGTTAAAAGATTTTAACATTTGACGTAGAAGACAATAGAATCATATATTAAGTCTAGAAATAAAATAGGACACTCAATATTAACTTTATTACTTTTTTACTTTCACTTATTTACATTATTTTATTTAAATTAATCATTTATTAGTTTAAGGAGTTTATTTCAAAATTTCCATCTAATATATTCATACTTCTAAAATTATCAAAATCATTTCATTAAAATTATCCAAAAATCTATTCTAACATAATTATAATTAATATTAATATTTAGTATTTTATATATTATAAGAAAATAAATATTAAATAATAATGATATTTATTATATATTATTATATATAATCTTTAAGGAAAGCACATTTGAACTTAGTCATGCATGAAATTGTTTGTTTCATAACTATAATATAATTCTCCCATTTATACTTGTCCCATGGAATCGAAACCTTTTGTTTTTAATTTCAAAGAAACTATAAACTAAATTAAAACCAATGAAATCTCAATTCTTTGGATGATATATTTTTTTACATAGAATAAATATGCTCAACCTTAGAAAAGAAAAAGACTTTTGGAATTAGAATAAAAATATAAAATAATTTACTAGAAATTTGATAAGAGGAATCTTTTTATCTAGATGTTATTTATTCAAAATTATAATATTTCTTTTAAGTTTATGGTTCATTTAATACTATCTAAAAAACTTGTCTTATTATTATGTATAACATTTATAGGTAAAATAATATTAAAATTTTGATAAGAGGAGTTTCTTTTATCTAGATATTATTTATTCAAAATAATAATTTATTTCTTTTAAGTTTATGGATTATTTAATGTTATCTAGAAAACTTGTCTTAATATTATTCCCAAACTATTTAATTTGTATAAAACTGTTTAGTTATTATTTTATATAACGATTTAATTAAATCTAGCTTTGAATAAAAAAAAGGAATAAAATCATAGCTTAATTTTAGGCTTGATTTAATTTGATGGCTATTTAAAACAGTTTATTTTCAACTTTTTCATTATTTTTTAAAATTTCCTTTTCTCTTTTTTTTTTAAGACTGTAATTGAATTCTTCATCAGGTTCTCTCTTATAATATATCATTGAATAAGATCCAAAATGTTGCTTAATATTCATACACAATTAAGAATCTCTTGCCAAAACTAATGTCATCTGAGAAATATCAATAAAATTGTTCGTTGCTCATTTTTCATATGCTTGTTTGTGTTGGAGCACATTAAAGGTTTGTTCAATTCCCCTGTTTCTTAGCAGCTTATTTTCTTTTTCTTTTATTCTTTGTTTTAAATTTCTTTTCCTTTCATCTATCCCTCTTACTTACAATTGTACCTTCTTTTCTGATCTTCTGGTAAGATTCACCTCCGCTTTTTTTAAGATTATGTTTGCAATGAATTCCTCATTACTTTCAGGTAAACAAATTATTAAGTATGATTGAAAATGCAGAGACGATTCTAGAAGTAATCCTTTGGATGAGAAAGTTCATACCATCTAATTTTACTATTGATTCTCGGAACAATCTTTTGTATCAGAAACATTAATACCAATTAATTTCTCTGTTTTTCAAAATTTTAAAGTATTTTGAGGGTGATTTGCATTAGGCCTTCAAATAGATCTAAAATTTTTATTCTTGATGTTGTGGGCTTTTCATAAATTATAAACGGGTCTTTGAAATACATTTGAGAAAATAATGAAATTTGTAGTATAGTTTAGGTGTTGCATAGAGTTCACAGATTTATAAACTATAATATTATTTTTTATTTTCAACAACAGTAAATTACATAATATCACAATTAAACAATATCATTTCTATTTTTTTTTTAAATTTAATTTTGTGTAAATTTTTAAATCAACAATATTTGAATTTACAATTTAACTATATTTAATACATTTCAAATTAAATTATGAATGATATACTACTTTAATGAAAAATAATTCTATATATTTGAATCCAAAAATTATATGTAGTAAAAATACTTTAATGTGTTTTAAATATCGTTAAAAACACCATTTGTTAAATCATCAATATTTGAAATTACAATCTAACTATATATATAATACATTCCAAATTGAATTATGAATGATATACTACTTTAATGAAAAATAATTCTATATATGCGAATCCAAAAATTATATGTAGTAAAAATACTTAAATGTGTTTTAAATATCGTTAAAGACACGAAGTGCGGGTAAATTTTTTGTTTTTTAGGGGGCCATGTTTTGTTATAAGAATTTAGATAATTGTTTATATTCAATTATATAATAAGATTTATAGTTAATTAAATACTCTTAATAAATTTGAAGTAAAATGGATTTAACATTTAGTATGTGGGTTAAGTGGTGGTGGTGGTGGTGGTGTGACTATTTAGGTGACAAATTCAATTGTAGACATCCTTCAAAAATGTTGAAGCATAGACAAGGGGTGGGAACTGTTTTGTTCTTTCATTTCTTTAAACTTTTTTTTTTTAAATTTTGTTGGTTATTTTTCTTTTTTTCTTTTTAAAATTCGATGGTTGCATTTTAATAGGTGTGCCAACATTCTTATACCAAAATCATATTTGTTCTTTCTATTAGGAACATCATTGTTTTCAATAGGTTCTTATTATTTCCCATTTTTCCATCTACTAGCTTATCAAAGTTTGATCTTTCATTCTTATTATCTTTAAAATCTCTTCAACAAAAAAATTGATTTTTAAACAATATCTAGAAACTTTATATAAATGTGTGATGGTTTTCACAAATGCCTATATATGTAACATTTCATACGTTGTGGACATTCAAAGATCAAAGTTTAAAATGGATTATCTCAATTGAGTGCACTAATGTAAATGGATTATTGGTTTAATATGACATTAAAATATTTAGGTATTTGCCTCTTTGATTTACATGTTTTTGTATTCTCAATACTATTATGTTTGCATTAGACATGGATGAAAATTGTTCAAATCATATAGATTAAGCCCTCCACCAACAATTATTGAACATCCAAAAAAAAATCTAAAATTCCTTGCTTACAATAAATTGTTCTACTTATAGTTTCGAAAGAAAAATTAATTTAGATAGTATAATATTCCCTTGACTTTATTTTTTGTTGACTTATGGCTACGCTTTTTAACAAATAATAAAATCCCCCCTACAAATTTGACTACTGGTCGCATACCCCTTAATTGAATTTAGTATTCCATGGTCCAAGTAATTTATGACTACTTCCCCAACCAAGCTCTACAACACCATATCTAATCTTTAAACATCTTAGCAACCAACCATTTGGTATTGTTTAGTTCATTTTTTATTATACACATGCATAATATAATACATGTCCAGTTTAGGTACACATAGCTTGACATTTTCTACTATGCCCACCATGATATATATTGCACTATAAATTATTCCTTTTTTCCCTTTATTGCTCTCAGGAAATGGCAACAAACATGAATAATCACGAAATCATTGAAGTCCTAAGTGGAGAGACAATGAACAATGTTAGCAGCCCCTCAATTCTAATTGTAGAAGCCATTATACTACAAGAATCTTGTTGTTCGATGAATCAACCAACGAATCTTTCATCCAATGTTCAATTTCTATCTTCGATCTTATCAACCAAGTGTCATAATATTGTATAGAAATTCAAAGTTGAATGCCAATTCCCACTTGTGGAAGAAGAAGACATCATTACACTTCAAGATAGTTGTACTAAATTGGAGGGTCTTTGCACCTTCATGAAAGAGATGTATAATGATGGACATTACATAGGTGGTGCAAGATCATCCATAGTTCAGGCATATGAGATGTACTTGAACACAAAATGATCATCTATCTTGCCTTCCACTAAATAGATAAAGAACAACCATCTATATAGATAATCTATTGTAAATAGACAAGCTTCTATTTCTGCACTATGTAACCTATCTACAGACGTGAAAAGTACTTTAGAGTACAATAAATAAATGTTTTTTGAATAATTTGACCTTATAAGAATGTACTTTTTAACATTTTGCGTATTATCCAATTGGTGTGTTTATAGTGAGAATTCAAAACAAGAATTCCAATGCAATGTAAGTAAAACTAATTGTCTCGATATACATACATGTCCGTAGAATGCATAGATGGGAATAGGGATTTATTAGAATTGGGTGAATGATCATATGCTTTACAATAGGAAGGATTGAATATTGATACAAAAGAGTAAGTCGATTGCAATTGATTAATCATTAACTATTTGTGTTTTCTATAGATCAAAAAATCCATTTATATTACAAAACTAAAAATATTTGAGAAGTTAAACAACATCAGGGGAGTCAAAATATGCTTGCTTCGTACCACCGAATGAAAGAATGAACATTGGTTGAAATGAGCTCACACTCTTTGTTTGGTGCAAAGTTTGGTATTCAGTTTGTGAATGGGTGTGAATAAAGAGAGACGATGACGCTCGGTTACTGAATGAAGATAAACAATTCAGCTCTACAAACAAATATGTTTATCAACCAAGGGAAAGAAAGCAATTAAGAAAATGATATTTTAAATGTTTAGTTATTTTTCTTTAACTTTATTATTCCCAAACTATTTAATTTGTATAAAACCAGGTTTAGTTATTATATTATATAACAATTTAATTATATTTAATAAAATTTTATAGCAATTTTATAATTAACTCAAAAGATCTAATATATTTCCAATCAATTACTATTATATATAAACTTATTATTTAGTATTCATTTTTTGACATATTTTTTACTTAATGTTAAGATTTTGCACTTATTTTTCTACTTAATTTCTTTGGTTACAATACTTTGAAGTTAATATCATTATGTACATTTTTAACTATTTTAAAAAATTACAAATTACAAATAATAAATATAATATATATTAGTTATAAATTACTTAATAAGTAGGAGCTATTTTCACACTTAGTAGTCATTACATCTAGCTTTGATAAAAATAAGGAATAAAATCATAGCTTAATTTAATTCGATGGATTTTGAAAATGAAATTTGAAACACATGCTATTTATATGCACATTACACTTATAGTTACCTTAAATGTTGACTTGTCTATTTGTTGAATAGGAACAGGGAAGCTTATTTGAAAGTCAACAAATTTCCCTATACAACTGTTAAAGGTGTCATACTTTGTACACAACATACCATCCTTAATAGGTATGCCCACACCTTAAAAGTTTTTAGGTGACACATTCTATATGCCATTGCACTTTTAACAAAAACAAATTCCTTGCTTACAATATAATGAAATTCTCCCTACAAAATTGACTTCTGGTCGCATACCCATTAATTTAATTTGATATTCCATGGCCTAGGAAATTTATGACTACTTCCCCAACCAAACTCTACAACACCATATCTAATTTTTAAACATCTCAGCAACGAAATCATTGAAGTCCTAAGAGGAGAGAAAATGAAAAATGTTAGAAACCCCTCAACTCCAATTGTAGAAGCCATTATACTACAAAAAACATGTTACTTAGTGAATCAGCCAACAAATCTTACAATCACTATTCGGTCTCTATCTTCGACACTTCAAGATAGTTGTACTAAATTGGAGGGCCTTTGCACCTTCATGAAAGAGAATCATGTATTAGGATCAACATTACATAGGGGATGCAACACCATCCATAGTGCAGGCATATGAGATGTACTTGAACACAAAATGATCATTTATCTTACCTTCCACTAAATAGTTAAAAAAACCATCTATATAGATTATCTATTTTAAATAAACAAACTTTTATTTCTGAACTATATAACCAATCTACAGAAGTGAAAGTAGTTTTTAATACAATAAATAAATGTTATTCGTATTAGTTTACCTTTGAAAAATGTACTTTTACACAATTTTGTATTATTCATTTGGCATGTTTATAGAGAGACAATGGTATACAATGCACTTCTATAGAAAAACACAGACTAACGTAATTCCTTGTACACAATTATTTCCTACTAGGGGTAAACAAGGGTAAATCAACAACTTATCTACCAAGAAGATTTTCAATGTTTTCTTACTCCTTATCATTATGTATCAAAAAATTTCTATTTCAATATAACGTGCTCAAACTTCTTCACCTAAAATTGATCTACATTATGCATATAATAAGTCTGCCACAAACTAACAAAAAAATGTACCCACACTTGCAGACTGCTCTATTCCTTTTTAGAGTGTACTTTACAATGGTGTCTTTAACAATAGGTGAACTTGCTAAGATTCTTGTAGACACGCCTATTATAGATCCATACTTACAAGTTACATCTATACATACTATCCAACAAACACATTCTACATCTACCAAATACCTACTGGAACTCTCTATTGGTGAGCACAGGCATTCTGCACTACTACCAAACAAATTCAAACATCTTGTCATTGAAGACACTTTGGTGAAGGGCTCAATTATTTCCCTCAAGAAATATTCTTGCAACATGCTCCAAAAATTTATGTAAGCCCTTTCTTCAAAATGACCATCTTAAAGTTCTTAATTTTCAAACTATAAAACCTTCCTAAATCGTCACTATTTGTTCTTTGCAGGGCACTATTAATTGAAGACTTTGAAATATTCTCAAACAATGCACCTATAGTTGGAAGCCCAGTTCCACTCCTCTAGGTTACAGACTACCTTCAACCTTTTCCCTCTGAACATGCCTTAGGGTCTTCTTCAACTATAGACTATTCTATACAAAATATGGCTCCATTTCAACCACTCCCCATTAAATCATTGACTCCATATCATAGGCATTGGTCCATTGAGGGTCGAGCATTAAGAAAAACACCAATCCATGAATACAAAAAACACTACACATGAAGGAAAAGTATTTGGTTTTGAATTCATAGATAAAGACACATCTAGAATCCATGTAACTTGTTTTAATGAGCTTGTAGATGAGTTATACAATGTTGTCCAACCTGGTTCTCTATACAAGATTTCTGGTGGTCGCATAAAAATTGCAGATACAAAATATAGCAGCTCAACAAACCTGTACGAAATAGTACTATTAAGCTCATCAACCATAACTCCTTCCACATGTCCAAACTCTACAATACCCAATCATTGCTTCCATTTTAAGAGCATAGATTCTCTAGATATATTTCCTATCAACTCCCTTGTAGATGTCATTGGGATCCTTGTATCCATAACTCCTCCATCAACCATACACAAAAAAGCTGGAACTGACACTAAGAAATGCACAACAACAATAAAAGACATTTCAAACAGTTCCATAGATATTACACTATGGGGTCGCCACTGTGAAGTTGAAGGAAAAAAGATCTTTGAAATGTCAGACCAACAAAGCCCAATAATAATTTTGATCAAATCTGCATGTCTAATATCATGGAATGGTAAAAACCTTGATAGTACCTTTTCAACCTCTATTTTAGTCAACCCTACTTTGCTTGAAGCATCTACATTAAAAATATGGTATACAAATGTAGGGAATGACCAACCCTCTATATCCTTGTCAAAAGGCCATAGCTACACACCCAAGTTTGTTGATCTAATAGATATCTCTACTATTTGTTATGCCCTACATACCCATCCCTATATTTTGTGTGCAAAATGTCGGGTCCCCCTTTTCTTTGCTTTTGGTCCTTGCCTTGTTTTCTTCGCCTTTGTTTCTTTTGTTTTCTTCTCTGGGGTTTCTTTCCCACGGTATTTGTTTGTTTTGTTTTTGTCATTCAGGTCTTCGGGAACCAGTCCTGGAGTTGGTTGTTTCCTTTCCAGAAGCCGGATTCTGGACTCTGAGATTCTCGGCCATGATGTCTTCTTCTCGTAAGAAGACATGGTTGTTTGGAATCCCCGGGCCCAGAGTCTGGAGGTTCACCTGTTCTAAAGTTTGTGGAGAGAAGGTAACTAGATTTTTACCTCGGGTATAAATAAAATTTACCTGTCATTTTCACAGTTATCACGATAAAAAACACTTAGAGTTTTTAGAGTGATTCATTGGCGATTTGAATGCGAATTGAGTGCAATTTTCTCTGAGCTTAGTGGGTAACGACGAATCGATCTTCGGTAGCAGTTCTTGGCATTGGAGGTCAAAGCTGTTGTAGAATGGTCTTAGTGCTTCTTCCCTTTGTCATTCTTTAGATTCCAGGTTGGTGTTTCTGGTTCTTGCCTTCGCTCTCTATTTTTGTTTCGTGTTGGTTTGTTTTGTTTTCATTTTTGTTTGTTCGGCTTTGCTTTGTTTTGTTTCTGTCTTTGTGTTTCTTGCTGTTTGGTCTACCACCCGTTGGTGGGTCAGCTCTACCAGAGGGTTGTCCACCCTCTGTGTAGATGTAGGATAATGTATATGTCTATACATTCTGGTTTTGTTTTAGGGTAGTTTCTCTGAGTTCTATTTTTTCTGTATATTGTTGTAGATGATGTATATTTACTATATCTTGTGTGTATACGCTTTGGCTCTTGACCCTCCTATACTTTTTATGTATATTATATATATATGTATTATGTATATCCCTCAGAGCTTGCGAGTTCTTTGCACTCTATCATGTATTTTTTTGCCTCACGAGATAGAGCTCGACGAGACAAGGTCACCATGGTTCAAACTTGGCACCTTGTTATTTTGAACCATGGTGGATTTCTCTCTCCTCTATCCTATCACATTAATGGTGGGATTAATTTCCCATGTATGGCATTTAAAATGCATCCAATATGGCAATAAATTTTGCCCCATGTCGGCCCACTTGTCCTAATCAATGCCATAACTATCTTTACGCCACCTGCCATTTTCCCACATGCCAACACACGTCAACCAGAGTATGGCTTGTTTCCAGTCACATTGGCAACGGCTAGTTCATCTAGACTTTGGACTCCGAGTGGTACCTTGTCTCCTACTTTTCCTTGTCACCGTGTCTACACACTCCAGAATGCTTAAGCCAATGTTCATTTTTAGATACTCTAAAACTTTTGATGTAGGTGCTAACATTTGCTTGACATGTGCGGGCTAGTAAAGAATTTCTCAGAGGTTTAGTTTGTATTTATATGTGTTGGGGTTTCATAAGTTGATCCCGTCACCACCAGAACATGTACCCTAGAGGATTATGTCCTCGACAAGTTTGACAAAATGATGGAATCCCTGTATTCACTGGGCGGAGGTTTTGATCAAGGTAGGTTGTCCCAGTTGTCAAAGACCATGATTCGGTCGCATGATGCCATCAAGATGGTGAACAAATTCCAGAGCGGGGCTGGGGAGGTTAAGGATGCAATGGAGGCTGTCCATAGCAGGTGGGATAGCATCTGGAGCATAGATGAAGAGAGCATTAGCCAAGTGTTGGAGGCTTGGGAAAAAACATAAGTCAATAAAGTTCTCCAGATGTGGGAGAATTTAGCCCGACATCATATTTTGTATTCTTTATTCTTTTGGAACACAAGTTCCTAGATCTCAGAGTTCTGGATCCCACTTTTTTGAATTCTTCACGTGACCCGTGTCTTGGTCCCCAATGCCGACCGGTCACTTTTAGGACAGTAATAAAGGTTGTCAGGAGATGAGAAACTACAACAAGGCATGTCAGCTCGACGGGAGGTTTCTGACAGATAGTTTGCCCAAGGCACCGCTTCAGAGATACACCTGGCACATCAGAGAAAGGGCACCGCTTTCCCATTTATGAGGCATGTAGCCTCGATCCCCAGGGGATCAGATTTCCTCTTTTTCCTTCCCAGCTCTCTTCTCAAGGCTGATTCTTCCACTCCATCTCTCTTGTCTTATTCTTCTGACATGTCAGGCCTTTCCGTCTTGAGGCTTTTTGTAACATGGTGTAGGTAGTACCGGCCACCAAATAACGTATTTTATTATAAAAGTGTAAAATAAGTTAGGGTTAGGGTTAGGTCAAAAGATGTCTATAAATAATAAGTCTGACCTCATTTCAAGGGTCAGCAAAATTAATGATTTTGTAGTCCGTAGTTAATGGCAAAGCAGTTTTATCATTCCCTAGTGGTAGAGCTCAATGCTCCATTGTTTTAAGTTCAATAGTTAAATGCTCCCTGGGAGTTACCATTGTACCATGCACCAGTGCTTTCTGGAAAGATGTCACTGTGTCCACACACTCTGGAATGCTTAAGCCAATGTTCATTTTTAGATACTCTGAAACTTTTGATGTAGGTGCTAACGTTTGCTTGATAGGTGTGGGCTGGTAGAGAATTTCCTAGAGTATTAATTCATATTTATATGTGTCCTGACAGTTTTTTGGTCTTACAGGTGGTTGATAAGTTAATTCAAAATGTCTGATGGTTTTGCACCCCCTGATAGCCCGGAACTACCAACTACCTCCACCCAGGCAGCCAAAAAATCAAAGATTGAAAAGATGTTGGCAAAGCTGCCTCTGACCTCTAAATATCCAAAGGATGGAGGTGTTGCGGGGTCCAAGATAGATTCCAAAGTTTGTGAAATAACAGATCCAGACCCTGGGAGTTGGGCCAAATTACAGGGTCTAATCCAGACCACTTACAGGTTAAAGGAACATGGGGATAAGATAGCCACTTACCTAGCTGCCTCTGGCATTATCAAGGCCACAAAATTTCCATGTGTGGTGCAAGCACATGAGCTTATAAGGCAGCTGGCGGTATTGTATAATCTGTCCACTTGCTTAGTCTTGCTTCTAGATCCCCGACCGCTATAATATCCCGCTACAATCATCACATTAGATGCCCCCACCTTTGCTTTCCAGTTGGGAATTGCATAATTCAAAGGGTCTGTGGTAATCACTAGGGCTAGCTCACTAAAGGAATTTGGTGAGGCCGAGACCATTTATCGGCAACACCTCAATAATCATTCGTTAAAGTCTCCAAAGTGAGACTGCAAGAGGATGAAGTTGGAAATTCCCCGCGAAGATTTCAAGGAGCCCATTCAAGCGGGCATAATATTTCTGTGCAGAATCTTTGGATGGCCCCTCACCTAGGAATTTTTGGTGTGGATGTATTACTTCTTATATTGCATAACAACGCACAATAGGACTTTCAACTGGGTGACAATTATATCGAATCATGTAGATACACAAATGAAGACCTTCACCCAAAATTCACAATTCTATATGACTTCATATGTGCTGTGGGTATTGGTACAACAAAGGCTAGATTTTCAAGGCCTGGGAATAGTTGGAGAGCTCAAGAATGGTCCAGGAAAGGTTATGCCTTGGGACCATTATCCCCAATTGTAGTGGGAGCTAAGCTTCCAGAATTTCTACCGGGTAAATGACGCCTTTATTTACCACAACATTCTTACACTTACCTGAGATTCTGGGTACCACCTCTCACAGGCGGAAATCACACTGGTCAATTCTTATGGCCAATATTTTATTCAATTTAGGCACCATACATACATTAGGGTGATAGGCTTCAACGGGAAGCCCTACCTCCTTCCCTAGTATTGTGGGGATAGGATTATTCATTTGGAATTTTGCAGTCAAATGATGGATCTGCACGCCTTCTTCACATTGAAGAAGGTCATCAATGTCCCATTCCCCATTTCTTGCAGGGATTACACATGCAGCCTCGCCACGGCCCAGGAGGCAGATAATGAGTTAAAAGGATTGGGGTTGGTTGAATTCAACCATGCCCGGAAGAATTATGATCCCTGTGGAAAGATTGCCACTGCACTACCTAGGACATCCCCCCTGCACAAAGAGGACATTAAAGACTTCTAGGAAGATTACTAGGATAGATTTGATCTCAGGGCTTGAAAACATACAAGAATGAGAAAAGGGCTCATGGAGGTACTAGAACTTTGGACTTTCCCAAAGGGTTTCAATGACGACGGGCTGCTGGAAGATCCAGTGTACAAGGGACAAGGGTTAGACAAATTAGACCTCCCTCCAGCGGATTAGGCCACTCCATAGAATTTGACGATTGATGGGGTATGCCACCCCATCTTGGAAGCAAGTCACAAGTATTTTGCCTAGGTGTGCCCCAAAAGAACCCGCAAGAAAGCAGCAGTCAAGAAGACCATCCCTTCTTTCACCAACACTAGACTTTCTTCATCTACCGCACCCACTAAAGCAAGTGTGAGCAAAGGAAAAGAAAAAGAGGGAGTCTTGGTGCCCAAGGCATCCCCTTAGATTCCCACACTTCTAATGGAAAAGCTACATGATCAGATGGAGGCAGAAAAATTGGCCAGTCAACAAATCAACATGTAGGTGGCTGCCAGTATCCCAATAACCCAATGGCATCTGCTCACTCAACGGGACCCCCTTCATTGGCAGCAATGATGAACAGGTTGAATTTTGCTGAGGCAGAGTCTTCTGATATTCTGGACATTGGGTTTTCTCTTATAAGGAAAAAGAAAATAGTTGCGACCCCCGCACTAAGCGTTGCCCTTGGTATGCCCGAGAAGCCCCGATGAATGTAAGTTTAGATTATCCTAAACTTGAGGATATCTCAGACTCCTCTCCACCACATGATGATTTTGATGACACCTTCTCGGCGGAGGAGCTCCTGGAGATTCGGCAGGGTGTCAATATTGCACTGAAAGAAATCGAGGCTCAAGAGGAAGAAGCCCTTGCAGAAGAAGAACTCCCCATGGAAAAGGACATATCAGAGAAAGAGGCTCAGGAGGAAAATACTAAGCTCAAATAGGAATAATTAAGGTTTAGAGGACCGTGGATTTGCCAAGGAAACCTATGAATGAACCCCTGATGGAAGGAGAAGCTGGACCCCAGGGAACAACCATACCTCCGACCATAATTCTCCAGGTGTCTTTGGAGACCTTGGGTGATCAAGTGCCCTGAAGCACTTACGGTGAGGTTGTAATAGCTGCCACCTTGCTAAACTTTGGGCAGCAACCTCACCCACCTCCGCAGAATGTCCCAATGGAGGAGGAGATTGTTGAGGCAGATGAGGCCAGTAAGGCCCAAGAACAACAACAAATAATGGACCAAGAGGTCCTTGAAGAGGAAAACAAAGAGACTATTGATACCACCAGGGAAGATGAGGTCCTTGAGAATATGGAAGCAGAGACCAGGGAAAAGATCATATATTATTTTACAGAGGATGCCAGCACGACAAAAAATATAGAAGGTTCCAGAGAACAGGAAATAAGAAGAGAACAAGAGCAAAAGGAACCAAAACAGGAGTAGGAAAAAGAGCCTGAAGAAAATGTAAACTCAGGGAATGCACCGCCAGATTCATAAATGGATCCCAATGAACAGGTATTGGCAGCAAGGCCGCCCTAGCCCCCCAATGGCTGGTAGAAACCAAGAAAAGGAAAGCTCGAGCGGCAACTACGGGCGCTCCCCTATCACTGGCTGAAATGATGGCTAAAAATGCTGAGACAAAGAAGCCCAAAAGGGCATGGGTGGTCCATACTCTCTAGACCAACCCAGTAGGCAGCACCGTTGTGGTCATCACAACACCCCTAACAAATACAAATGCAACGGCCGCAAGGCCTGAGGATTACACTATAATAGAGGTCGAGCTGGGGAAAAGAGACAAGCAAGGGGAATTGAACTTGCTAAAAGAGGCTACCAAGGCTATAGAGGCTTGGTATGCCAAATAGGGCCAGAAGTTGAAAGAGGAAAGAAATACAAATGCTAATCTCCTCACGCTTCTAGCAAAATTAACACAGCCTTTGGCCAAAGTTCACCTCGGAACCCCTTCTTCTGGATTGCCGCTTGCACAGGGCGACATAGACTCACTGCGCATGATGAAGAAAAGGGTGCAAGTAGTAGACGGGTGGGTAGCCAAGAAAATAATGGTGATGAGAGAATTTTTGGCGGTGACCCTCCTAGACTTTTACAGGGTAGATCTCGCCCTTGGACATGCAAGAAGCTCCGTTCAGATATGGGAGCAAGACTTAGAAAAATATGAGAAATGGAAACCCGGGTTGGAAGAAATCCTCTGCATTGGCGAAGAGGTTGCCATAGAGTTCAGCATTTTGGGAGAAGAATCATATGATTCCCTCCAGGTCCAGTACTCCAGACTTGCCCTCAAAGTTGAGACTTGCAAAGAACTGGTTAAGACCTTAAAAGAAAAGCTAGTAGGTGCCTGATATCCCTTGGGCTTATTCCAGGCATTCATGGTTGGGGTTTCACAAGTTGATCCCCTCACCATTGGAATATGTACCCCGGAGGATTATGTCCTTGTAATGCCCACCCTAGTATCTTCCTATGACATGACTTTTGCTTTGACACTTTGGATTTTATGATGGACTATGATTATTATTTAGTTAACATTTTATGAGCCATTTGAGCATATATATTTGATTACTGCAGTTTATTTGGAAATATTAAAATAGCATTTAATGATGAATGGTTAGAAATGAACTATCAATAAAATGTTTTACATTGATTTGTGTTATGATCAGGATCTAACCCTACTGACCCTATTATGATTTGACATTTACTGGTTGATGTGAGTGTAGGATGAGTAGGGGCAGTCGTAGTAACTCCTATGGGAGATCCACATGATGTTGCACTCTCCCTCCTTGTTTGCCACTGTCTGTTTATATTTATATATTTGTATATGCATATTGGTTGGTGATGCAGGATGCAGGTACCAGGCATCATCTCCACCTGGCTACACAGGTCTGAGCGTGCCT
>MU226169.1:9838774-9849623 GCA_018584345.1 Thuja plicata
TATATATATATATGGACTTGCCACATGATATCAAACAAGAGAAGCGTTCTAAACAAAATGAAAAAAGAAGAATAAGGTACCATGCTACAAAGGACATCATCAACAAAAGAAAAAGAGAGACCCGCCAAAGCCTTGTTCATGCAACAACCTCTTCTACTCTACCAACATTGCCTGCAAGAATCCATCTACAAGAAGATACACAACAAATACAAAATACCACCCAACTCATCCCACAAGAGCAGATATACTCTCCAGATTTTTCTCTAGATTATTGCACTGTAAGGGATAATTTCTATTCCAAATTGGATAGTCTTTCTACTGTTACAACATGTGGAGTTTGCATGGAAAGATATCCAGGAATTAAAACAAAACAAACAAGTGAGTCAACCACTTATTATAGATGCATATTAGAAAAAAATGGAAATCAATTCTCAAAATGGAATCATATGGACCCCGGTGAACAACCTCAATGTTTAAAAGTCCTTACTCAAATTGAAGAGACGTTGATTCCAAGAATCAGCCCTATTCTTTAGGTTACTTATGCAAGAGGTGTCCAACTAAAATATAGAGAGGACATTACCATAATAACGTCTTTCTTGCCAAGGAGAATAGATGACTTGGACATAATTATAGTCAACAAAGAAAATATTGGTCATCAAAAATATAACTTCTATGTTAGTAGAAGCCATGTATATGAAGCATTACAATACAAAATAAACAATGACCCATTTTACAAAGATGTACAATTAGATGAATCAACTTTGTCATCTTTGCTGAATCATTCAACTGACATTACAGACCTTTTGTACACTACCACTTAAAATGTAGATACTTCTGATAGGCCACCTACATCAATAAATGCAAATGATGAAGAGAAAATAGAAGATATTCTGCAAGCCACATCATTTGTGCCAAACCTTCCCACTGCAAGAAGAGAAATGGAAGAGGTACAATCATTACTACATCTAGGTGAAGGCCAACTAGTTCCAAATATACAATGGCCATCCATTTATACATCTCCCATCAATGAATACACAATAGAAGGGTTATTTGCAATGGCATTTCCAACTCTATACCCTCAAGGAAAAGCTACATTTAAGCAACAACGTATAAAAGATGTCAAACTACATGAATATGCTCAGCACCTCTTGCACTTTCATGAAAACAGATTTGGGCAGCACCCACAATTTAGGTACTTCATACTTAATATCCTTATGTTCCATCGAAGCCAAGCCACATCCTTTGTATTTGTTCATAAACAACTTGATGGTATAGTGCCTACATCAATTTATGACCTACATCAAAGGTTAAAGGACATGCCTGATGACAAGCTTGCCGACCAACTCATGCATTTCAGCACATCAATTCGTGGCACCCAAGCATTTTGGAGCAAACAACTAGGAGAGCTTCTTGACATGGTGATTCAAATAGGGTGCCCAACTCTCTTTTTCACACTCAGTGCAGTAGATACTAAATGGCCAGACTTGCACAAAGTCAATGCAACCACCCCACCAACAAACCTCAGCGCTGCAACAAGATGGCAGTTACAAAATATAATTGACAATCCCCACCTAGCAGCACTTTATATGCACCATAGATTCACAACATTCTGTGAGGAGGTCATAGACAAGCTTCTAGGTGCAACTGATCATTGGTATAGGTACAAATTCCCATCCATTCCACTTTCAATTTTATTTTACCTCACAGTAATTACTAAAGAAACAAACTATTAGGTATGAATGACAACACAGAGGATCTACACATATCCATGGGGATTCATTTGGCTACAACACACAACAAAAATTGGAAAACTACAATGGAATGATGCTTAATCCATCCAAAATGCACTTGAATTTATATTGATAAATATGTCTCAGCATGAAATCCATGAAGTCTATAGTTAAGGAATCAAAAAATTAATCGATCAATTGTAGATGATCCATGTTTAATGGACACATAATTGATTGCTTATACCAACCCTACCAATGAATACATCAAGCTTCTGAATCATGTGCAATGACACACAAAATGTACCCCCCAAACCTACCTAAGAATGAAAGGGACGTCTCTGCTGTGTCGCTACAAAGTACCCTGGACCACACAAGAAAATTCAAAACTCTACAAAAATGATAATGTCCAACCTGCCCACCTCCTAGCTCGTAATGATGATCATCTAAACCTACACAACCCATAAATACTATCCATTTGGTGAGAAAATGTAGAATTCCAGCCTGTCTTGTCAATTGATGCAGTGCTCAAGTACATTGCAAAATATACTGCAAAGGCTGAAAACAAATCAGAAATGTACCATGTGCCATGTTGTCCTGCATTTCAATAAGGTTTGACTTAGAAAAACTAGCCCCAATTGCTTTTCAAAGAATGTTACCAGAAAGCCTAGTAGACCATGACATTGGTGCACAAGAAACTTGCCATCTCTTGCTCAAACTTCCACTCTCCATATCTAGTAGAAAATTTGTATCCTTAAATGTCATTCAAAATAACCTATAATGTATACCAATTACACCAACAACAAATACAACATACCCCAACTATATTGAATCCTACATCTCACGGCCTACTCACCTAGAGTCCTCATCACTTATAGAGGTCACCCAACAATGAACTTTCAATGCGACAAGGAAAAAAAACCAATGGACAAAATGCCCCACCATAGCTATTGTCTGAGTCTCACCACACTTCATAGTCATCCCTTCAAAGGAAGATAGTAGTTTTGAAGCATTTTATTGGAGTGAATTAGTTCTATACAAACCATTCTGCAACCTTCAAACAAGTATTGGGTAAACATCATGTGAGATAAAAAATAATTGGGAGGCATTTTCAAACCAATACCATCCTTGCCATGTGCATAGAACCAATCTTGAGCTGGAACAAGAAGATGCAATTGAAAGCCCAATAAGAAATCAAAACATTTTGAATGAAAATACACCAAATGAATGACAAGTTTTGTCAGGATTGTACCCAAGTCTGCCTATCCACCTAAATGAAATAGAATTACTTGGTAATCAAGAAATAGACTTGAACAATAATTGGAAAAATTTAGAATTCAATCAATCACAAAAAAAAATAGTGGCTGGTTTCATTAAAAGTAACTGTACCATGTTTCAAGGCCACCAAAGTTGTAATAACCATACACAAACTACATTGTCTACACAACAAAAAAAGCATATGCAATTTTTCAATGACACCTACATTCAACCACCCAAGATCCGCCCCTTAAGATACTTGTGCAAGGCACAATAGGCACAGGGAAGTCAGTTATTATTACAAGAATAAAGACAATGATGATCAACTCAGCTCCAAGTGTTCAATTTCCATTTCTCCTCCTTGCACCAACATACGTCTCAGCATTTAACATACAAGCTTCAACAATTCATTCCTCACTACGAATACCTATCAAAGAAATGGTACCCCTACAAGGACAAGATCTTGCAACTCTCCAAGAGAGCATGTCCTACATTCGCTACATTCTAATAGATGAAATGAGTTTCATAGGGCCTAAGCTACTTGAAAAAATTGACATGAGGCTTCGCCAAGCTTTCCCAACTCAGAACCACATTCCTTTTGGCAGA
This sequence comes from Thuja plicata, assembly GCA_018584345.1. Taxonomy (NCBI): domain Eukaryota; kingdom Viridiplantae; phylum Streptophyta; class Pinopsida; order Cupressales; family Cupressaceae; genus Thuja; species Thuja plicata. Next base: position 9,842,365 of record MU226169.1, read on the forward strand.
TGCTCTATTGTTCTATTTGGTGACTTGGGACAATTGCCGCTAGTTAAAGACATTCCAATGTATGCTTTAAAATCCTATGGTGGCACACTATGGTGCAACTTCAACACAGTTGTTACCCTGGATAAAATTTTCCACCAAATAGGAGACACTCCTATTCAGGTTCAATTTCGTGCACTCCTTTCAAATTTACGGAATGCAACACCAACAATTGCAGATTGGCAACTTCTAATGTCAAGATCAAATCCATCAATTTCATTAGTTGAACAATCAGTTTTTATCCCAGCCATACATCTCTTTTCAACAAATGAAATGGTCTTAATGCATAACAAATGCATCTTGCTATCTTTAGCAAAGCCAGTTGAACTATCCAATGCACAACAACTTAAAGGATTGCCTAGATCAAATTCAAAAGAAGAACAACTTCAATATAAGATTCTCTTGTGTATTCTTCAACAAGTCATGCTCTATGCAAATATATGGGTTCAAGCAGGGCTTGTCAATGGTGCACTTGGATAGGTAAAAGCAATTGTATACAATGATGGAGAAAAACTACCCCAGCTACCACTATTTGTTGTTGTTGAATTTCAAAAGTACATGGGTCCACCTTGGGACAACAACAACCCAAAGTATGTTCCAATAATAGCAATCAGTTAGGGAATGCACCGCCAGATACCATTAAAATTGGCATGGGCCATAACAATACACAATTCACAAGGGCTTACACTTCAAAAAGAAACAATTGATATTGGGAACGTTAAAAGACAAGGCCTTACATTCACAGCTATTTCAAGAGTTTGAGAGCTTGGGAACCTCCGCATCCAACCAACATTCACATTTGAAAGATATGCCTGCATGCAACAAAACCCATATGTAGCTCAACAAAAATAAGAGGAGATGCGTTTGACACAATTATCAAATACTACTCTAGCCACTACACCTTAATTGTAAGCACACCACCTCTTTAAATTAACTTAATTTGAAATACACACAACTAGAAATGCCTAGTTATAAATTCTAATATCATAGAAAAAAAGATAATAAATGTGAGCTACTTATTTATCCAATATTACTGATCTTTTTGTTTTAACTTTGCCAAAAAAATGGTATAGTTTCCAATAGTGAAAAACTGACTATGCTCAACAAAGCATCTACAAGAAAAGTTATTAAAACATAGTTTTTTGTTAAGATTGAGTTAAAATGAAAGTTTGACATTTATCATTATGATACATTTCAATTTTGTTTTATTTAGCTTAAATATAATTTATTTCCTTTATATCAAATAGTTCAAAAAAAGTTATTAACATCTACAACAATAGTTATTAATACATTTCTTTTATATAAGATTGAGTTCAAATAAGAGTTTGCCATTTATCATTACGATACATTTGCATTTTGTTGTATTTAATTTAAATATCATTTATTTTTCTTGAAATCACACAGTAAAAAAAAAAAATCTTCACTTTAAAGTAAATGCTAAGTATTTACTATTACAGATTGAATGTATATTCTAAATATTATTATTTTTGCATTGTTAGTATGATTTTAAATCATTGTTCAACTCATTTGCAGAAATGTTGCGACAAAGGACTATTGTAATTGATCACTTATTTCAACATGTAGACATTCATAGGATTCATGAAGAAGAAAGATCTTCTTCATTGATTGCACAAAGCTTACTACAAGAAAAAGGACTGATCACATATCATCCAGTATCACAGAGAAATTTTGCCCATTTTTATAGGGATCCATATATTTTAGAATTGAATACTTGTGAAACATGCAATCCAACAGAGGTACATCATATCCCAAGAGAGATATGGTTTCAACCAGCTTCAATAGCCTCTGATGAAGAATAATCCTCTCTTATACATGGAGTAGGATAATTTTGGTTAGAGAACCTGCATCGAGCACCACAAATCAATACAACAATTTTGCAGAAACATTGCTATCATGGTCAAATTTATCGCTTGCATTTTTCATCTGACTCAAACACATTGTGGAACTAACAAGTGATAGAAAGGTGGGGACCACAGGGAGCTTATTTATATATGCCCATAACTGAACGTATAATAAAAATTGTAATAGAACAAATACCAACGTGGACCCAAAAAACTTTTGAATTCTACCCAAGCATCAATATTTTCACTTCTAACTGGGGAGTTCTTTGTCGCACACTTGAGCGCCTTTACTGGTTTGATGATTTTTTTTAGTAATAACTAAGAGGGGGGGGGGGGGGAATCAGTGGCTTNATTTTTTTTAGTAATAACTAAGAGGGGGGGGGGGGTGAATCAGTGGCTTCAAAAATTTATCCTTTAATCTTTAACCACCAATCAATATACCTCAGATTATTAAGTCCCTACAAGATGCATGCCATGAAATACTTATAATAATTGACTGTCTGTTGGTTTACCTTGTCTGTCCTTATTCTTCTTGATAATTGATAAGCAGTAAAAATTATTTACCGATACTCAGTAAATATGTAGAGTATACCAATCAATCCAGAAATGCATTTATGTGAAATGTAAAAAAATAAAGTAATAAACCATACACACATAATACATGAATTTTAACTTGGAAACCCTGTTAAGGGAAAAACCACTGGGACAGGTACCCCAAATTTTCACTGTTCTGAAGTGAGCCCTGTTAGGAGCCAACCCTATTAAAGGTTACAAACAGACTGTTAGGTGTGACCTTGTTAGAGGATTTTAATATGAGTTTATCACTTGATATCTGGCATGTATATGCTACCAATATTGATCAAACTCTATGGGCACAATAGGTATCTAGCATATCTGGTGCTACCTAACTGCATCAGCCTCCTTAGACTGTGTGTTAATATCGGGCACTCAATTCTATCTTCATGATAAACTTTTTGGCAATCTGTTAGGATATACATCAATTATAGAAGACGGTTAAGTCCTGCTCTACTAAGAGAGTTGATGCTTCAATGGTTAAACTGAAACACTATGACCTATTTCTAATGCAACTTGAACTGTAGATTTTCAGATCTATTTAAGTAAAATACCTCTCTGATCAATGTATCAATTCATCTCTTAGTGCTCCACACTTTCTTCTTTGTGATGATGTGCTTCACTGTTCGTCGGTGTCTGCAAAATTCTTTAGCTCTCCTTTAGCTTGATTGATCAGGACTGTATGAAGTTATCCTTCATCAGTTTCTCTTCAGCATCCTCTTTCTATTCACTCCCCTTCCATGTATGTGATTTCTTGTAGAAAAATGAATTATGCTTGTCTCTTATATAGACATGATATTCCTTAATTCTTGATTCTTGATTCTTGGCGTGAAAAAAAATCTAGCCAATCTGATTTACAACTTTAACTCTTGATTTATCTCATAGTTATCTTCTTGCCAATTGTACAAATCTTCTTTAAATCAATTACTTAACTCTGGGTGAATAAAAAAAAAAAACAACCAGTAAAGTCTATCGTTAAGCTCTGTTAGCTAGATATTTTGTCATTTTCTAAACTCTCCGTTCTGTCGGTCAATTCTGCAGTTAGTCGTTAGTGACAACTGCTAGTTCTGTCGGTGTAACTATAGTTAGCTTCAAGATCTCCATCCATCAGGCATCATTGGATTTTGCTCATCGGGAAACTCTATTTTCAGCTCGTCGTGCATCCTGTGATTTTGCTTTGTCAGGCAACACTGTCTTCTGCTCGTCGGCTATCACTGAGACTTTTTCTTTTCTTTTGCTGATGGTGTGCACTCTGTCAGTGTTGTCTATCACTTAGTGAATACTTGAATTTTATGCATTTTTGAAAGCATAATCTCTGTTCCATTGATTCTCAGAAGTCTTTGGCATTATGTACATGACCGTACAGATGATATCAAGTTGACATCAATGACAATACAAACTATTAACTATTTTAATGTCTTGCATCATCTTCAACTTAACATTATCAAACATTCAATCAGTTACATGTCATCAATCTCTCCCTTTGGCATTGGTGGCAACATACTATATTATCATACTATACTATTTATAATACAATATGAAATACAAATGTTGAGATTCATCAAATTACCAACCAGTTTGTTTTGATAACTGATAAAAATGTCTAACCGCGAGTAAGCTCTATGTTATCTTAGATTTGATTCTTGCAACTCTTTGTGTTTCTTGTACTGATGTGCTATGTTCTCTTCTTGTGTCAATTTCTCTCTTTTTACTTTTCTTCTTCTTTGATGTCTCTTGTCTCTTATCAGCAACTCTCCCTTTGTATATGATTTTTTTATACAAATTCTCTCCCTTTGGATATGATCTCTCCCTGTTTGGAGTAATCTGATAATGAATAATTTCTTGTGATAATATGGATACATTCTCTCCCTTTGACAACAATACCAAACAAATATCTTACAAATATCTGACATTCATGTCAAACAATTATTTTCTTCTATTCATAATATATTCCTTGAATTTGCCTTATCCATCAGCAATACAACAATATACTCTGGTGCTCGGTTATGATATATACCTTTCTGTATATAGATGTAGCTTTGAAGTTCATATTTTTGCTTGCATCAACATGAATGATATTCTGATAATATATATAGGATGATGTAACCTTCAGTCTTTTAGTGATTGGTAGACAAGGGTTTGACCCCTATTCTCTTTCTCAAGTACTCAAATGTATCCTTGGGCAGTGGCTTGGTGAAGATATCGGCCAATTGTTCTTTTGATTGCACATACTCAAGCATCACCTCTTTTTCTTGAACTTGTTCTCTTAAATAATGATACTTGATTGCAATGTGTTTTGTCTTGGAATGCATGACTATATTCTTGGAAATGTTTATTGCACTGGTGTTATCACAATAGATAATCATTGATTCTGAAATCTTCATATGCATACCTTCCAACAACTGTTTGATCCATGCAATATTTGAGAAGTTTGCAGCAGCAGCAACATATTCTACTTCTGCAGTAGACTGAGAGATGCATCCTTGCTTCTTGCTAATCCATGTGACAAGTCTGTCACCCATAAATAATGCTCCTCCAGTTGTGCTCTTCTGGTCATCAAGATTTCCAGCCCAATCAGTGTCGCTAAACACTTTTAGTTCAAATTTTCCTTCTCTTCTATACCATAAGCCCAATTCCTTAGTATTCTTCAGATATCTTAGAATTCTTTTCACAACAGTCATATGTGATTCCCTGGGTTAGCAAAAAATCTAGCAACAATTCCTACTGCATGTGCAATATCTGGTCTAGTGTGTACAACATACATGAGTTTTCCTATCATTGATTTGTACAAAGTCAGATTTACCTCTATTGACTTGTCTTCCTTTATTAATTTGCATCCAGTAACCATTGGTGTTCCAATAGGTTTGGAATCTTCCATCTTGAATATTTTTAGGACCTCTTTGATGTATTTGGACTAAGTAATGAAAATACTTCACTTTGTTGAATGATTTGTAGACCAAGAAAGAACTTGATCTCTCCAAACATAGACATCTCAAACTCTTTTCTTATCTCATCAACAAATGACTTGCATAGCATATCATTTCCTCTGAATATGACATCATCAAAAAATATTTCAGCAATCAAAGTGTTAGCATTAGTATCTTCTTTCAAATAAAGATTATTGTTTTCACTAGTCCTTATGAATCCAATACTTATTAGATAGGAATGAAGTCTTTCATACTAGGCTCTAGGAGCTTGTTTTAATCCATACAAGGCTTTGTGAATTCTACATACCATGTTCCTCTTGTCTGGATCTACAAACCCTTCTTGTTGTTCAATGTATACCTCTTCTTCAAGTATTCCATTTAGGAATGTTGACTTGACATCCATTTGATATACTTTGAATCCTTTGTATACAACATAAGAAAGTAGTATTCTTACTCCTTCTATCCTAGCAACGGGTGCATTTCTCCATAGTCTATACCTTCCTCTTGTGCATACCCCTTGCATACTAGTCTTGCTTTGTTTCTTGTGACTTCTCCATTCTCATTCAGCTTATTCTTGAATATCCATTTAGTACCGATGACATTCTTGTCATTTGGTCTTGGCACAAGTGACCATGTTTTGTTCTTCTCAATCTATTCAATCTCATCATTCATAGCACTTATCCATTCTTCATTATCTAGTGTAGTATTGATAGATTTTGGCTCAAACTCACAAATTAAGCAATTTGAGTTTAAAGACTTACTTCTTGTTCTTGTACTAGCTTTCTTATCTCCTATGATCTGGTCCTCTAGATGGTTCCTTCTCACATATCTTGCAAGTACAGGTATAGCTCTTTGTGTATTAGCTTGATCTTCATTACCTTGTACATCATTTTGATCATTATCCTAACCGTCGGTAACAACATTCTGACCATCGATTGCAACATTATGTTGTTCTGAAATTAAGCACTATTGCTCAGGTAGATATATGGGTTCTTCACAATATACAAAATTGTTGTAGTCTTTTGGTTCTTTTGTGCTTTCTAGCTCATTCTTTTCTACAAATTCATCAATCTTTACATTTTCACTTTCAACTATTTTGTTAGAAGCCTTGATTAGACATTTAAAAGATTTGCTCTTGGTAGAATACCCCAGAAAAATACCTTCATCACTTCTGGCATCAAGCTTTCCATTTCTATTATCTTTTAAGACATAACATTGACTACCAAATATTTTGAAGTAACTTACATTGGGTGTTTTACCATACCATATCTCATAAGGTGTCTTCTTTGTGTCCTTCAATTGTACTCTATTAAGTGTATAAACATCAGTGCTGACAGCTTCCCTGCAGAAGATTTGGGTGATGTCCTTCTCTATCATTAGTGTTCTTGCACAATCAACTATTGATATGTTCCTTCTCTCAGCAATCCCATTTTGTTGTGACCTGTTCTTGCTGTAGAAACCTATCTTTTTATACCTGTTATGTGCTTGAATGTGACCTCTAAATCAGGCACAAACCCAACATAGTCCTTACTCAATCATTCAATTTGCAAAGATGAACATGAATTTTTCATTTCACAAACTTGATTGAAGCGACCTGCTACCTCCTATTTAGTTGGGGATGTCGAATTTACTCTTAGAACAAGACGAACAACCTTGACCATTGCTAAAATGGAGGATTTTAAAGAATAAAAGATGAAAATGCCATTAATCTAGAAATGAAAATATAGATTTAATTGAATTAAACTAGAACAATAATCAAATTACATTAGCCATGAGAATGCAATTACACTAAATGAGATTTAAACTAAAAAGCAACAAAAAGCTATGAAATATGAAATAGTTGAGACAAAAATTAACTATA
>MU226169.1:9849800-9863502 GCA_018584345.1 Thuja plicata
AAAAGAGTGGATTATTGCCACATGAGTGACTTTTCATATGGAATTATGGAATTCTTTTTGAGGATAATCCATTCAAATAATTAAATAACTATTCAATTCCTTTTGATGTGTATTAGCTAAAGGGGTTAGAATTAATTTAATTTAAAAGCACTTAGGACTTTAGTATTAAATTAATTAATCATAGGGATTTTTAGCTAATAAACCTTGATAATTTAGGAATTAAATATAGTGTCAAATTTATGCAAATTTAGGTTTTCTGCATTTGAGACTAAGTCAATTAAAGTCAAATAGGAAGGAGAATTTGCCTAGTACAATAGGACTTTGATGATGAGAAATTGAAGGAACACACCAAAATTGATTAGAATTATAAGGTGCCAATTTTGGGGTGTTACATTTTTCCCCTCTTTGAATTGATGTGCGAGCAGTGCATTGATTCAAAGAATATTTTGATGTGAAGATGAAGATTTTGGAAGTTTAGGTTAGGTTGCCAAGACACCGATCAGATCAAGAAGCAAAATCATCTGAGAGAAGATCGGAATCAAGGTTAGATTGCCCCAATGTCCGCTGATAGCTGATGAAGATCTAGGACTATCTCCAAAATCAGGGTTAGATTGCCCCAATATGAAGGTTAGCCCTCTGGGATCCAGGTTAGGTTGCCTAGATAACGGCCTAAAGAGCTTTTGAGAGCCATCTTCAGAACGAATATAACTTTTAGGAATTGGGGTTAGATTGCCCCAAGACCTAATGAGATTTCAAGAATCATCTCCAGAACAAAGCTTGATCCTTGAGGACTCGAGTTAGATTTCTCAGATACCTAGAAAGATAGATGACAAGATGTGAGACATCAAGATGCCCCTAGAGATTAAAGATCACGGAATATCCAATTTTGACCATAAGGTACGAAAAACTGAATATGCCCCAAGTGATGAGATGCCCCTAGCGATGGGGACTTTTGATTCAGATCAAACTGATTCAAGAATAATGTGAAAAGATTCAATGATGCAATCATCCTGCCCCCTCAGGAGCGAAATCGAAAGATGATACATCATATTGATGAGAGCGAGAAATCACAGATAGAAATAAGATCGAAGATCTAGAGAAATTGGAGAGAGATCAAGAGAAGGCAGAATCGATTTAGAGCAATCGGAAGGTCCTGTTGATTAGGTTTGACCATAGTTGACTGAGTTTGACTAGAATTGACTAGAGTTGACTTTGATGAAAAGATTACAGAAGCCAAAAAAATAATGTGGAGAGATAATTCTGACAAGAAAGCGACGTAAAAAAATTGACTACACAAGCATATATAGAAGTGTCAGATTTTGATTTCGATCATGAAAATTGATTGAGCATATAGATGAAGATAGAGAGAGAGGATTGAATACTTGTGCAGTCAAGAGGAATCCAGGACAAAAGATGAGGACCTTCAAAGAATGAGAAGACCATGAAGAGAGCACCAAAACCAACGCAATGCAAGCCTAAGCTAAATGCAACCTTAGGACTTGGTTGTTGGACTCATCGTATAATTATCATCATCGAGTATTTTGGAACATCAAAGTCAATACAATCCTTACTGGTGCCATTGCAACCATAAGGATATGAATATGACTTTCATCTGATAAAATATAGGAAACAAATGTAAGCGTCAGGGCACAAAAGCCAAGACAACTTGAACATTATTTCTAGTTTGATATAGTAAGAGTACACAAGTAAACAAACAGAGCAATAACAGTCAAGGAAATAGTTCTAACCTCCCCTTGGTGTACAAATAAAAAAGATTGAGGGATGTGAGGCTTTTTCACCTTAATGTAGAAGCTCTTATCACATACACCCTATTTATTTGACGTTGTCGGATCATCAAAACCACACCCACAAGCAGTAGACAAAGAAAATATCAGTGAAATTCATGAGAACAGACAACATACAAAGAAAGAGTCAATCATAGATCAGCACGTTTCAAGCTTTACAAATGTGCCTATGTGTGGGGTGTTGAAAAACAACATTGTGCTTATGAGTGCATTGTGTTTGATTGCTATCAAGAGATATTTACGTTGCGATGTCCAATGTGTGTTAAAAAAACACAGATGTGTCCAAAGAGAGTGTTGAAAAACATTGTTTGATTAAGGTGTTGAGAAACACTAGTTTGTGCTAGTAGATAGTTGTCCTTTAGACAAGATTACTGACTCGAGTGTAAACTGAAGATGGGATCAAAGTGGGGAGCCATGCCCCCAAGTACTGAATGGATTGATGTCAAATATGCAGATAGCGAGTTGATGTGAGAAATCTCAGTAGTGTAACGATAGTAGGCAGACACAGTGAGAACCACTGGTGACTGATGCGGGAGAGATTCTCAAACATAAAGATCAATGTGAGATCTAGGCATCAGCAGACAGACTCAGTGAGAACCATTGGTGACTGATGCAAAGAGGAGAGAGACTCCAAAAGATAGGACAATGCCCCCTAGACTAAGAAGGTGCCCTCGAGTGTGACCTATTTCAATCCATGTAAAGTCGAGCAAAATCTTGAAGATGACTGAGAGTGAATGCATGAGAAAACTAAAGCAGGAAAGCAAACTGAAGCAGGATAGCAGTAGAGCAAATTGCAAGAAAGCCAAGAGATGTTGCGATAGATAGAGCCTTGTGGAACAAGAGGCACCTGTTTACCAGGTTTTCACCATCTTGGTAGAAATTCTATTTTTGCTACCATGACACCTATTTACCAGGTTTTCATCAATGACACATTTTTCTCTTTTTCAATTTTTTTTGTATTTTGTATTTTTTCAATTTTTTTTTTGTATTTTCCTTTTTTTGATTTTTTGTATTTTTTGATCTTTTCAAATTTTTTGGTATTACCAAGGCACCTGTTTACCAGGTTTTCACCAGGATAATAGATACATCAAAGTGCCTGTTTGCCAGGTTTTCACTAAGATGATCATTTGTTTTAGGACATTTTACAATTTTTAGGATTTTCTCAGAATAAAGTATGTACATGAGCATTCAGAAGACATTTCAACTGTAAAACTTTTTCAGATGAAGAGCATTGATAGGCTCTTTGATTTGTTCCCCTTCTATGGTGGATAGCTAGTAAGTGCCAGACCCAAATACTACAGTAATAATATATAGACCAAGCCAGCTTGGCTCAAATTTTCCTTTTTGAATATGTTGTTGTTGATTCTTAGGGTTCTCTCTCAGGATGAGGTCACCCATTTGGAAGTTTCTTAGTCTAACCTTCTTGTTATAGCTTTTAGATATTCTCTTCTAATATGCTCAAAGATGATCGAATGCCACTTTTTGACGTTCATCTAGTAGTTCAAGCTCTTGTAGCCAAGATATTTTGATATCATCATCAGTAATGAGGCCCTTCAGAGAGACTCGCAAGGTAGGAATCTCAACCTCAATAGGAAGCACTACATCTACACCATAAACTAGATAAAAGGGCATGGCCCCTGTTGGTGTTTGTATATAGGTGTGATAAGCCCATAAAGCCAGATTGATATGGAGATGCCAGTCTCGTCCAGATTTGTGTACTCTATAGTGTAGGATCTTGAGAATTGTCTTGTTTGAAGCTTTCGCTTGGCCATTACCCTGGGGATAATAGATAGAAGACCAGTGTTGAATAATATTGAACTTAGTGCACAAATTTGTCATATCTTTGTTCTTGAATTGCTCCCCATTGTCAGTGATTATATATGAGGGTACACCATATCTACAGATGATGTAGTTTAGTATAAAAATGGCTACAGACTTACCATCAACTACACTAATAGGTACTGCCTCAACCCATTTGGTAAAATAGTTTGTAGAAGTAATGATGTATTTATGTCCTCTCAAAGAAGATGGATATATCTGACCCACTAAGTCAAAGGCCCACTATTGAAATGGCCAAAAAATTAATGAAGGGAATAAGATCCTTGGCTGGAGCATGAATCAGATTACCATGTACTTGACATTGTTTGCAAGACTTAGCAAACTATGTAGCTTCCTTCTCCATGTCCGGCCAATAGTAACTAGCTCTAATAAGTTTATGAGCCAGTGTCAGACCATTTGAGTGAGACCTATAGACATCTTCATGTACCTCTTCTAACACACACTTGGACTCATCAAGTTCTAAACACCTAAGGAGGGTACCGTCTAGACCTCGTCTATACAAGTCGTTAGCTATGATGAGAAACCGTGAAGCACTGCAGATTAAATGATGTTTCTCATTTTGGGTATATATGTCAAGAATAATTTGGTCATGAAGATAAGAGTAGATATGGTGGTAGTAGGATGAGTCATGTCCAATGACTGAACAGATCATCCGGGAGTCAGGTGAATCATAAGCAGGGTAGCATAACGTCTCCACTAGGAATTCATGTCTGAAATCATTTTCTGGCATTTGTAACATAGAAGCCAGAGTAGCCATGGCATAAGATGCTTTATTATCCACCCTTGGAATTTTCTCAAAAGTAACATGTGCAAAGTATTTCTTAAGGTCGTCAACCATCTTTTTATAGGGCACCAGTTTTTCATCTTTTGTTTGATAGATGTAATTCACTTGATTGATAACTAGTTGTGAATCTCCAAAGACTTTTAGCTCATCAACATGCCATTGAATAGAGATCTTTAATCCATTGATGAAAGCTTCATACTCAGTAGTGTTATTTGTGCAAGGAAACATCATTTTGTATGCCTTTGGTAATGAATACCGCTGAGGTGTAATGAACAAAATTCTAGCACCTGACCCCTACTGGGTGAACGATCCATCAAAGAACATGGTCCATGTCTGATGTGTGAGAAACATGATGGAATCATCTAGGAATTCAATCCTTAATGGTTGATGATCTGTAATAGGTGCCTTAGCCAACTGATCTGCAATCGTTTTCCCTTTGATAGCTTTTCTCTCAACATATTCAATATCAAATTCACTAAGGAGCATGACCCATTTAGCTAATCTACGTATGAGGGTAGCTTTATTGAGTAAGTATTTTAATGGATCAATTTTTGTGATTAGACTTGTAGTGTGAGCCAACATGTAGTGTCGTAACTTCTGGGAAGAAAACACCACTGCTAAGCAAGCTTTCTCAATTACAGAATAATTCATTTCATAAGAGACCAATGTTTTGCTGATGTAATAAATGGCTCTTTCTTTATTATTTTGATCTTCCTGGGCCAATAGAGCACCCAAAGATGTTTCTGTAGCTGAGATGTATAAGATCAATGGCTTCCCCTGAATAGGAGGCATTAATATAGGTGGATTGGCTAGATATTGTTTGATCTAGTTGAAAGCCTTGTTCACATTCTTTGTTCCACTCATAAGTCACACCTTTATGTAGAGTTTTAGTAAATTGTTGTGACTTGTTAGCTAGCTGTGAGATGAAACGCCAGATAGATTGAAGCTAACCTTGAAGACCTCTAATTTTTTTGATATTGCAAGGTGGAGGCATTTCCATGATAACTTTCACTTTTGAAGGATCCACCTCAATTCCCTTTACGAAGATAATATAGCCAAGTAATTTTCTTGAAGTGACCCCAAATGCACATTTCTTAGGGTTAAGCTGCAGCCTGAATTTTTCCATACGATCTAGTATAGGGCCTAGATATATGAGATGTGTCTTCCTACCCATACTTTTAGTGAGTGTGTCATCCACGTAGTCCTCCATTGTCTTATGCATCATGTCATGAAATATGGTAGTGATAGCTCTCTGATAGGTGGCTCTAGCATTCTTAAGTCCAAAAGGCATAACATTCTAGCAGAATGTACCCCATGCACAAGTAAAAGCAATCTTCTCTTGGTCCTTTGGTGCAATTTAAATTTGATTATAGCCAAAGAAACCATCCATTAGAGAGTACAACTCATACCCTGCTGTCATATCCATAATCATGTCAATGTTGGGAAGTGGAAAATCATCTTTTGGACATGCCTTATTCAAGTCCCTAAAGTCTATGCAGACCCTGATAGTTTTGTCATGTTTAGTCACTAGGACTATGTTAGAGATCCACTCTACATAATCAATTTCTTGGATAAACCCAAATTTTAGAGTTTTTCCAATTCTGCCTTGACTAGTAGAGCCACATGTGGATGCATCTTCCTAAGTTTTTGTTTGACTGGTTTCACACCCGGAGCTATTGACAAGTGATGCATGATGAGATAAGGATCCACACCTAGCATGTCAGAATATGTCCATGCAAATTTTATCTTTTTGTCCTTGAATAAGTCTGTGAATTCTTTAAGTTCTTCTATGGATAATGATTTGGCCACATCAATGATGTGTGGATGTTCTTCTATTCCCAGATTTATCGGCTGAGTTGGTTCAATTAGCACTGATGAGCATTCCTGGAAATGACTTAGAAGTGCATCAAGTATCTCATCCTCAGGCACCTTAGAGAGGTTTTCACGTTCGGATACGTCTTTTCTTTTTAATTTTTTTCAGCTCTAACACTGCCACAATGTGGTTTTCACCATCAGAGTGCCTATTTTTTCTTCTTTTAATTTTATGAATAAGATACTTGATATCAGCCTCGATCATGTTGACACTTTCTTCACTATTGGAGGACATTATGGGTTCAACGACGTGAAGGTAGCAGGCTAGAGCATAGTCATTCTTGAATGTAAGGACTTCATTGGATGAGGTAGGGGAATTCTAGTCTATTAGCTCGGGATGTTGGAGTGAAAGAGATGTGATGGATTCAAGTGCGTTCACGGTATAGTCATTGAAAGTGTTGACTAGCAAGCTCAGAGCTAAATCAATCTCATCCAAAGGTGTGTTCAAATCCTTTTGATCCCTAACGACCAAAGTAGAAGAAATGTTAACTTTTATGGACTCGGACTCATTAGACCTTTCACTAGACCCCTCACTTACGTCGAGAAGCTTTTCATAAGATCCTTCTAACAAACTGTCGACCTCATATTCATGAGAATCTGTGTCCAAACTCTAACTTGGGTGTTTGCACCATGAAGGTTTAGGAGTTCTTGCAACACCAGCCTATTCTTGTGTCAAGTTCTCTTGAAAATCTGGTGGTATGTATCGTTCACCTTGGAAACTAGGATCTTGCGACACTTTCCATTGTTCATAGGTTAGTGCATCAAATGGAGTGGTTTTATCAGAATTCTTGTCAGTCTTGACTATACTAACATGCGGTACAAAATTATCTAGCTCAGCAAAGAATGATGTCAGTTCTGGAGGAATGGGATAAGGAAAGAAATCCTCATCAGAGCTATCTTCTATGGTGTTAACTGTAGTTGTGCCTTTAGGTTCTAATGAAGGATCCAATTTTGGCACAAATTTGTTAATCCCTAGATGGAACAGGATCTTTTTGAAGCCTAAACCAGTTGTTTCTTTTGTCTTTTGACCCATAGCTTTAATAGGTTCAACTAACCCATTACCATTCACCCCTATTGTGCCGCTCCCTTTGTACCCAAAGTGTTTCATAATCTTAAGACCTTCATTGTTGGGATTTAGTTCACGAGCCAGGGCAGTCTGTTCAGATATGTTCTTTCCTTTGCAAAGCCAAGATTTAATATCTCTTTCCTCATCTTCATCTTCTAATGGTGTAGAAGCCCGTACAAAGGCACCATCATAAACTATCTCAGGAGGAGAAAAAGATTTTTTATTCTCAAAAGGTCTCCCATAAGAATAAGGAGACAGAGGTAGAGCTACTAACGATAGCACAGGTTCTATTTGATATCCCCCCATGCCTATGTCTATGATTTTTAGGGTCTGTTCCATGTCTCTGAGCTTGGCATCATATAATTTCGTGTATTCTCTATTAATCAAAACAAGACTATTAGCTGACTGAGTGAGCGCATTACAAGAAGAGCCCATACTAGTAGGAATCGTCACCTCTACGCCTTGGAAAGAAAACTTAATACACTGATGTTATGTAGAAGGAACCACTTGCATCTCATGGATCCACAGTCTTCCCAACAAGATATTATACGTAAGAGGAAGGTCTAGCACCTGACATGTGACATCTCTTTCAATTGGTCCAACCCGAATGGGTAGCATGACTAAACCTTTATATTTTCTCTCTTCTTCATCATAGGCCTTGATAGTAATTCTTTTGTGGGAATCTATGCGATCTTTTCCATAACCTAGCTGTGCATGAAAGTGAGCAGAGCAAATATTGAGGCCAACACCATTATCAATAAGGACACAGCGGACTAGCTGTTTGCCAATGATGACTTCTATATGCAGAGGAGCATTATGTGGGTGACTAATTGAGTGATCATCTTCTTCTAAGAAGGATAAATAATGTGGTGAAGTCAAGTGACCCACCATGGATTGAAATTGATCTAGATTGATGTCTTTGGGGATATTAGCTTCTATGAGAGCTTTATCTAGAATTTGCCTATGAGCAGGAGAGATCTTCAACAGCTCAAAGATAGTTATTTGAGCATTGGTTCTTTGAAGATGGTCAAGAATGCTATAACTAGAAGTAGGAGGTGTAGGGACCACTTTCGTGGTCTTGTTGGAAAATCCAACAATATTTTTATCCGTGGGATGTTTTGGTGCAGATATAGCAGCAGGACGGTCAGGACCCTTGATAGTGATTTTAGCGTGGGATCTAGTAACAATGTTCACGCAATCCTGATATGTTTTAGATTCAGATAATCAAGACTTAGTGCCTCTGAAGACAAATGGGGTCTTAGGCTTAGAAGCATCCCCACTCCCCTTGGTAGTAAACATATTACAATATCCCACTTCCACAGGTTCAACCATGTTGATGACGTTATCATAAGTGGCATGTGCATAGTTAACCTTGGCATTATTGCTCTTAGCATTGGAAGACTCACCTTTCTCATGATGAGTAAAGGGATCTTTAAATGCCTAATGATCCAAATTCTTGTTATGATTTTCCACAATGATAACCTGGTTATCAATCAGATCTTGGACTTTATGATGCAATTGAAGACAAGTAGCAGTCTTATGACCCTTGTTTTGGTGATAGTCACAGTATGCATTGTCATTCCACCAATGGGGTCATGGCTGTGGATCATGTAGACATTTTTCCAAAGGAGTGAGAATCTGATTTTGCACCAAAGTTTTGAAAACCACATCAAGCGGTTCTCCCAAAGAAGTAAATTCACGCTTGGGTCATGGGGCCCAAGGTTTGTTACTAGAGAATCTAGAAGGTTGTTGAGTGTTTGTTGTAGCCTTTTCAACAGCTTTGGTCTCTTGTATACCAAAGGTAAGATAAAAGACTGGTTTTGAAGGAGCTGGAGTCACATTATCGACCACCCCATCATTCACAATGTCCCTATTTTTGTTGGTAAACTTCCCTTTATCTTTTTTGGAAGAGGAGGGACCTTGTTTGTTGTCTTTATACAAAGTCAATTCACCTTTTTTAACCATAAATGCCTCTATCCTCACAGCTTGCTTTATCATGCTATTAAAATTAAGGGGACCTTGAAGTTGTACTTGATACCCAAAATTAGGGGTGAGATTATCCAAGAAGATATTGAGTTTCTCAGATTTGGGTATTTTGTGAGAATACTTAGTGCAAAGTTGTCTCCATCTTTAGAGAAATGTCAAGAATGGCTCACCTTGCCTTTGCTTGAGATTGAAAAGGTCCCTTATATTGACGAGATGTTGTATATTGTGAGAATAGTGTTGTATAAAGAGATTGGCAATCTCATCAAAAGTCTTGATGCCAGTGGGTAGTCGAGAAAACCACTCCATGGCAGGTCCACCCAAACTTCGGGGAAAGAGACACATCAAATAGGTTTGATCATGCATGAACTCCATAGATAGGGCACCAAATTCTCTCAAATGATCCTGAGGATCAGTGGTACCCAAATACTTATCATATTTAGGGAGTTCTACACCTTTGGGAAAGGGTGGCATAAGAATACTCCTATCAAAAGGAAAAGGATAGATGCTTTCCATCATGAATTATTGTGTGGGTTTGTCCTTATCCTTCATAAGTTGGCTGATTTGATTTTTCATGTCTTGAATTACTTTATGCAATTTGGTAGTCTCACTTTCTTTTTCTTTAGCCACAAGTGTTTCCACTTGGAAGTTTGAGGGTAGCTTAACTCCTTGTTTTTCCAAGTCTAGAAAGTATTTCTCTTTATCTTTTGCAAGGAGTATTTCCATCATTTTGATGAGAGCTTTATTATATTTTGCAACATCTATGTCATTTTGAGTTATTGGCTCATCGTCATTACCAAGAATCTCATAAATGCTTTGAGTCTGATCTTGACCCTGGTGATGCTGCTCTTCTTACTGAACTTGCACATTTTGGGATTGGTCATTGACTCTGCTATATTAACCTTCTAAGTAATCAAAAGGAGTTTCCATGTCATTAACATGAGATTGTGCTATGTGCACCTCTTTAGTATGAGTGTGAGTATCGAGTTGAGAACTCATAGTCAATGTATCTCTCGGCGGATCAAAGGGGTTAACAAGATCAAAAGGATTGATATGTTCAAAATGGTCACTAAGGCGGTGAGGATTGTCAATAGGATCAACCCAAACAAGTGATTTTATGAATCCTTGTTGATTTGAAAGAAATTAATTATACTGATCTTGAAACAAAGGATTAGAACACAGCTAGAACATTGGTTTTGGATTTGAAATCGAGTCTATAGTGAACAGGGAAGAGGAACATGAGGATCCGTCTTGACTATCAAGTTGAACAATGGGTTCAGAATGAATTTTTCCTTGATTACGAGGTTTACTTCTACCTATTTCAGAACTACGTATGGGAAGAATATTTCCGCTTCTAGTAGTAGTTTAGGCATAGATGAAGATGAAACAAGAGGAAACTTAGGATCCGACTCAGAACTCTGCCTCTAGAAATATCAAAAAAATGAGGTAATAGGCTAGAAGAGCTAAGGTGTGAGATGCACCCGACACGAATCATCGAGAGTGTGGCTAGAACAACTGAGATGTGACTATCGTGTTGCAAGATACAAAAACACAGAAAACATAGGACAGAGAAAAAGAGACAAGACAATTTTGAGTAAGAATTATTCAGTTCACAACTCAAAACAACTAGTTTCAGATTGCAGACAATAGGGAAATAGGCAATCAGATCCCAGACAAAAGTCAGATCAGGAAAAAAATTCACCAGTCAACGGGAAAAAGCTCACTATTTTAGGACACCAGGCTATCGATTCATGCAAGAAAGTGCTACGTTGGGTGAGGAAGTGCTCAACTTCACATGAGAAAATGCCAACTCATGTGAGAAAGTGCTTATTTTCTGAAATCTCACGCGAGAAAACTCCAGATTTTGATAAACAGACTCAATTTTTGAGGAAAAAACCAAATTTTGAGACACAGTCAGGACTGTTCTCTGATAGAATTTCTAGGTTTAGGGTAGTTTTATGATGATACAGATCAACAATCTTATTTTTAAGGTGACAAGCACTCGTTAACAAGCACATAGTTTCAATCAAGCAGTAGTGACACAAGCAATAGTCGTAAACAGTTCTACCAAGGACAAAGCAACCTTGCAGAATCATGGGAGTCTTTGTTTGATCATGATTGGATAGTTTAAGACTCAAAACAAACACTTAGTTATCCCTACAAAAAAATGGTGGAGAAGACAAAATTCATGCCCGCTGTCTTATGCGTATGCGTGCACCTCACACATTAGTATCACCCTCAAGAGAGTGCCCATGTTTTTGGTGTTTCCAAGGACTAAGTATATATGTTTGAAGGTTACCCTTAAAGCAGGGGCCAACTTCATATACTACTTCAAGCATCCACTACATACCTATGTCAAGAATCTAGGGGAGAGATTCTTCCCTCTCCCTACGCATAGATTATGTCTTCTTTCAGAGGTGATCCGGGTAGGCATCTAACTAAGAGATATTTTAGTGGGATTCTATTCACAATAACCTTTGGTGCCTCTAATATAGAGCTAGAGTTTCACATCCACACCAACACTTGAAAGTCATACACCCTTGCAAGCAAGGCTGGGAGCGGCGCCGCTTAGTATGACAAACAAGGCTTTCTCAAGATGATAGTCAAAATCATAAGAAAGAAGTTACCATGGCTTTGGATTCTTTAGACTCAAAAAAGTAGACTTTATTATAGTGAGGTGGAATCACCGGCAATAGGTGTGTACTCACTTGGGTCATTCCCGAAGGTTCAACTTCTGGCAGGTCCTCTAAAGGTGACACAACTTGGCTTGGATTCAAGGGTCTGATTTTTTGATTCTCTCAAAGAGAAAAGAGAATAATTTTCTACCTCTTAACCTTACCGAAACACTCAATACATGTTCATCACCAAGATAGCTTCACTCCACCAAATCCATAAGCCTTTGACACACAATGGTCAAAACACTAAACCAGCCTAAGTTAATGTTTCAACCAAGTTTGGTCGAAATGTTTGACCCATCCGACCAGGATGCCAAACCCATGATGCAAACTTTTGACACAGAATGGTCGAAACGTAAACCAGCATAAGTATCTGTTTTGACCAACGGATGTCAAAATTTTGACCAAAATTGACGCATATATTCGACATGCAATGGTCGAAACAGAAATCGACAAAAGTTAATGTTTCAACCAAGTTTGGTCAAAATGTTTGACCCATCTGACCAGGATGCCAAATCCATGACAAAAAATTTCAACATAGAATGGTCAAAATGTAAACTAACCTAAGTTGATGTTTCGACCAAGGGTTGTAAAAATTTTGACCAATATTGAATTTTAAAAAAAAAAACAAATTCTAAAACCAAATAGCCTCAATTTTGGTACTCGACTTCAATAGAAGATGGACCAATAACAAATTGCTTCTTGGTCTCTAACAAACAAGTCTTGAACCAAGTGAGAAGCTATAAGTTGAAGTAGACTTGCAATCTAGAGAATTACTTACACAATCCGAATTTGTGTAGTCCACCAAGTTGAAATCAATGCTTGTTGTGTAGTGAATCCCAAAATTTTGAGTACCTTGATTGTAGTAGAGAATTGCTTGGCTACTTTCTAGTGCAACTCATAGGGCCCACACATTAATCAAGAGACCATGCCCACAATATCTAAAATGTCAATTCTTGTGAGTCAAATAGAAGAGATCCCCAACAATTTGTTGCTACAAAGTACCAACAACAATAGTTGTTGATCTAATTTCTTTCTCGATTGTCAGTACTTTGCAGCAACAACTTGTTGGGGATCTCATCTATTTGAATCACAAGAATTTACATTTCAGATGTTCTAGGCATGGTCTCTCGATCCATGTGTGGGCCCCATGGGTTGCACTAGAAAGTAGCCAAGCAATTCTCTACTACAATCAAGGTACTCAAAATTTTGGGATTCAATACACAACGAGCATTGATTTCAAGTTAGTGGACTACACAAATTCAGATTGTGTAAGTAATTCTTTGGATCACAATTCTACTTCAAGTTATAGCTTCTCACTTGGTTCAAGACTTGTTTGTTAGAGAGCAAGAAGCAATTTGTTATTGGTCCATCTTCTATTGAAGCCGAGTACCAAAACTGAGGCTATTTGGTTTCAGAATTTTCTCATTGAGTTTGGTATTCAATCTAAACAACCATCAATCATATTTTGAGACAATCAATGTGCTACTAAAATCTCATGTATCCCAATCCATCATCAAAGGACCAAGCATATTGACATCCAGATACACAACATTGGGGATCTCATTCATGGACAAGTCATCAGTCTACTATTTCCCAACATCCAAGCAAGTTGCCAATATTTTTACCAAAACCTTCACGTAAAGAAAGTATTCTTATTTGTTAACTTTGTTGGGGG